>JAQZBX010070177.1:0-15459 GCA_029593785.1 Cabassous unicinctus
GTTTTTGTCTATTCTGGTCCCTGTACACTTCCAAATAAATTTGATGATTGGCTTTAATATTTCTTGAAAGATGACTCTTGGGAATTTTATTGGGATTGCATTCGAATCTGTAAGTGATTTTGGGTGGAATAGACATCTTAATAACATTTAGTCTCCCAACCAGTGAACAAGAATATCCCTCTAATTATTTAGATCGTTTAAAAAATTTAAAAATTTTTTTTCTAAATACATGTTCTTTATGTCTGTTGTTAAGGTTATTTCTAAATATTTGAGTCTTTTAGTCACTCTTGCAAGTGAAGTTATTTTTTCTGATTCCTCCTCATGTAACTCAGTAGTGTGTACTAAAACACTACTGATTTGTGTGTATTTAATCTTTCATCCCACCAAATTGAGGAACCTGTCCTTTTTATTCTAGTAACATTGATGTGAATTCTTCAGCATTTTCTATGAAGAAGATCTGAATCTCAGCAGCACTGCAGCCAATACCTACTCTCTGGTTCATCGAGCTCACCCAGGACAATTAATGAAAGAATGATGATGGACAATGCCTGTCTCAAAAAACAGAGAGAATCTACAACTGCAAGAAAGACAGTTCCATCCATCTTCACCATGGGGTCTGTGACCCTCTCAGTCAGAAACAGAGTGGGCATCACCATCCCCAAATCCTCAAGATTGAGGAATGTGGCAGTTTAAGATTATTTTTTATTGTATTAAATTCAGAGAGGGGCCTCTAATCCTGTGACAGTGATACCCTTTGATTGTATTAAATTCAGTGAGGGGCTTCTGATTAAGTTTTACTTGATGAAATCAATTTAGGGCTTTTGATTCACCATGTCAGTAAGGTATGATTCAATTTGAGTCCTGTGCTCCTTGTGGGCTGATATAAATGGACAGTCACTTAACAAGACACATGGGAAGAGAGAGAGCTCTGTCAATTTTGATCCTGGTGTACCAGGGTGAGATGAACCATTTGCCTGGTAGCTTACAGCTGACTTGGGAAGAGGGCTGAGGCTTATATAGAAATCCCAGAAAGAAATGAACCTTATGCCAGGAGAGAGAGGAAGCCCTGAGAGAAAAGCCTTATGCCAGCCTGCAGCTTAGAAAGATGAAGCCCACAGGGGAAAGTTAAACCCTCACAGAGATCAGCAAATATCTTGCTTCAACACATGAAAACTGACTTTAGTGCAAAAGCTAACTTGAAGTGGACTCTTTAGGACCTTGTAACTGTAAGCTTTTACCACAAATAAATATCCTTTATAAAAGTTATTAATGTGGGAAAGTGTGGAAGGGGGAGGGGTGGAGAATATAGAAATCCTCTATATTTTTATGTAATATTTATGTAATTTAAAACTTCTTTTAAAGTGGAAAATAATTTTAAAAAGAATTTATATTTGTCTTTAGAAGAAAAAAAAAAAACAACCCAACCCATTTCTGGTACTTTGCATTGGTAACCCTTTGGCAGACTAATATAAGAAATGAACAAACTTAAGGTAGAAATGCAACTATGAACTATAGCAGACCTATTATTCTAGAAATGGAAGAATTTATAAAATTGATATAAAGACAGTGGTCAACAGAGGTTGTGAGGGAAGGTAGAGGGAAGAACAGGTGTAACATGGGGAATTTTGGGGACACTGGAATTGCTCTGCTTGATATTGCAATGTTGGATATATGCCATTATATGTTTTGTCAAAACCTATAAAATTGTGTGGTGGAAAGTGTAAACCATAATGTGTACTATAGAGCATACTTAGTAGCAATGTTTCAATATGAGTTCATCAATCTTAACAAATGTACCACATTGATGAAAGATATTGTTAATGGGGGATGAAAAGAAGGGGTAGGCTATATGGGAATCCTCTATATTTTCATTGTGACTTTTATGTAATCTAAAGCTTCTTTTAAAATAAAGAAAAAATATCAGTACATAGCAGAAGTTTACTTCTTCCTTTTCTTTTTGGGTGCCTTCTATTACATTTTCTTGCCTAATTGCTCTAGTTAGAACCTCTAGCAGCTTTTAAAAGACATTGGTGATAGTGGGCATCCTTGTCTTCTTCCTGATGTCAGAAGGATAGCTCTCAGTCCTTCACTATTGAGTACACTCTTAGTTGAGGATTTTACTTATGTGCATTTTATCATAATGAGAAATTTCCTTCTATCCTGATCTTTTGCAATTTTTTTTCATTGAAGTATGTTGGCTTTTCTCAAATGCCTATTCTGCATCAATCAAGAAGATGATGTGATTTTATACTTCAATTTATTAATATGTTTTATAACACGGTTTGTTTTTCTTTTGTTGAACCACCCTTTCATAACTTGGATAAAACTCACTTGATCATGGTGTAGAATCTTTTAATGTGTTTTTGCATTTGGTTAAAAAGCATTTTGTTGAGGGTTTTGGCATTTCTCTTCATTAGGTATGTTAGTTCATAATTTCCTTTTTCAGAGTATTTTTATTTTGTTTTGTTCATCAGATGATTTTAGTGTCATAGAATGAGTTTGGTAGCATTCCCTCCTGATGAATTTTGAAAGAATTTGAGCAAGATTGGTATTAGATTGTCTCTGAATGATGGATTGAATTCACCTGTGAAGCCATCTGTTTCTAGGTTTTATTTTGGGAGATTTTTAATGGTTGTTTCAATCTCTTTACTTATGATTAGTTTTCTGCAGTCTTCTATTTCTTCTTGTGACAGGAGAGGTTGTTCCTGTATTTCTAGGAATTTATCCATTTTTCTACATTGTCTAGTTTGTTGGCATACATTTGTTCATAGTAACCTCTCATGAAATATTTTACTTCTGCAGGGTCAAACATATCCTATCTCTCATTTCTGGTTTTATTTATTTGCAAATTCTCTCTTTTTTTCCTTTGTCATTCTATCTAAAGTTTTGTCAATTTTGTTGATCTTCTCAAAGAACCAAAGTTAAGTTTTGTTGATTCTCTCTATTGTTTTCTTGTTCTTAATTTCATTTATTTCTGCTCTAATCTTTGAATTTCTTTTCTTCTGCTTACTTTTAGGTAAGTTTGCAGTTGTTTTTCTAGACATTCTAGATATGCAGTTTGATCTACAGCTAAATGTGAACAATTAGAGCTATAATTTTCCCTCTCAGCAGTGACTTCACTGTATCTCACAGGCTTTGATATATTTTGTCCTTGTTTCCATTCATCTCAAGATATTTATGGATTATGCAATTTCTACTTAGACCCCCTGATTATTTAAAAGCGTGTTTTTTAATTTGCATATGTTTGAAAATTTTCATTTTTTCTGCTTGTTATTGATTTCCAACTTCATTCCATTATGATCAGAGAAAGTAATTTTTATAATTTCAATCTTTTTTATATACCTGCTTTTTGACCCAACATGTGGTCTATCCTGGAGAAGACATATGAGCACTCAAGAAGAATGCATATCTTGATGTCTGTGTGTATAATACCCTATAGATATATGTTCAGTCTAGTTCACTTATTATATTATTAATGTGCTCTCTTTATTTATCCTCTGTCAATATCTTCTGTCCAATGTATTGACATCTCCAACTATTATTGTAGAGACATCTATTTCTCCCTTCAGTTTTCCCATTGTGTACCTCATGTATATTGGGGCATCCAGCTAAATAAATATTTATGATTGTTACTTCTTTTTTATGAATTGATCCATTTATTTACATGTAATGACCTTCTTTATTCATTCATGGAACTTCTATTTTGGCCAATCTTATTATCACTTCTCCAGACCATGTTTTTTCTATTTATATGGAATATCTTTTTCTAATCTTTCACTTGTAGCCTGATTGTGTCCTTTCATCTAAGCTGAGTCACTTGTAGACAGCATATTCATGGCTAATATTTTTATCTACCCTCTCAGCCTATGACTTTTGATTGAGTTCAATTCATTAACATTCAATGTTATTACTGTAAAGGCATTACTTTGCCTATTTTATCATTTTGATTTCCACTGTAATATATTACTCTTGTCTGTCTTTGTGTCCATTAGGTTACCCTTACTAATAATCCTCTTTTCTACACGTCTCTCCAAGCCTCGTTCCCTTTTTTTCCCTTCAGGCTGTTGTACTTCCTTTAGTATCTCTTATTAAACTGGTCTTTTGGTAGCAAATTGAGGTTTTGCTTGTCTGTGAAGACATTAATCTCACCCTCATACTGGAAGGACAGTTTTTCCAGATAAAGAATTTTTGGCTAGCAGGTTTTCTTTTCTATTACCTTAAATACATCATACCATGGCCTTCTTGCTGCCATAGCTTCTGATGAAAGGTCCTCACTTAATCTTATTGAGTATCTTTTGTATGTGATGCATTGCTTTTCTCTTGTTGCTCTAGGAATCCTCTCTTTGTATCTGGTGTTTGACATTCTGAATAGAAGGTGTCTCAAAGCTAGTCTATTTGGATTTATTTTCAGTGTGTTTTCCTGCTTGGATATTGATATTTACATTTTTCATATGAGTTGTAAAATTTTCATTCAAAATATTTGAATATTTTCTCAAATATTCCTTCTGCCCCTTTTCCATACTCTTTTCCTTCTGGGACATGTATAATCTCTATTCTTGTGCACTTTGCATTGTCATTCAAATCCCTGAGACTGAGTTCTATTTTTTATATTCTTTATTCTTTCTATTCTACTATTTTTTCAAGTCCAAAAGGCCTGTCTTCTAATTCACTAATTTTATCCTCAGACAATTCAAATCTGCTTTATCATGCCTCTAATAAATTTTTAATCTCATCCATATGTCTCTCATTCCTTTAAGCTCTATTACTTTTATTTGAAGGATTTCAAATTGTTCTTTATGCTCACCCAGTGTGATGGTTAAGCTAATGTGTCAACTCAGCCAGGTAATTGTGTCCTGGTGTTTGGTCAAACAACATTGGGCTAATTGTACTATAGGAGGATTTATGGACTTCAGTCACCAGTGAGATTACTGCATGGATGGCTGATTACATCTGCATCAATCAGGGAGATTGCATCAGCAATGGATGCCACTTTTATCCAATCAGTTGAATGCCTTAAAAGGGGAAGTGATTTTAATGTTCAGAGAGAATTTCCCAGCTCATCTTTGGAAAGCCAACTTCTCCCAGAAACTCATCAAGGACCTTTCATCAGACTTTCATTGGTGCCCCTGGCTTACAGCCTGCCTGCAGAACCTGAACTTGTGCATCCCCATAACCTGTTGATTATGTTTCCTGACAGAACCCTGACTAATACACCCAGTGTCTTCTTAATATCCAGAACAGAATATTTCAATAGAATTAAAAACCAATGTAAAGAAAAACAAACAAAGAACTTTAAGTCAATGTAACTTCATGTGACAAATCAGGGCAAATTATTTCTAAATCAAAATTTTGATTGATGACTTTTTCACAAAATAATGTACACTTTCCTCTAAATAAAAAAGGGCATGCAATTAAATCAAAATATTTAAAAATTTTTAATGCAACTTCCACCAGAGTATATTTATGAAAGCTTAATATGCTCATGAATAGAGTAAATATCAATTTTCATAAAAGAAATGCAAAATATAACCATAATGGGCTATCACTTCACACTCATAGTTGTGGCTATAACAGAATATTTTAAATGATGATAAGGAGTTTCATACTCTTACCTTGGAACTTATGCTCCCCAGTGTGACAGAGTTGGACTTGGTTGTGGTTTCCTTACATACAGCTTTTCTGTCCCTTCTATTTGAACCTATAGTTAGTAGTAGAATTGATATGTTTATCTTCCAGAGACTTATATCTTTGGTCCATCCATGTGCCAGTTGGGCCCTGAATCTCACCAGAGTTGCAACACCTACTCTCCAGTTCATTGGACTCACCCAGGACAACTAACAAGGTGATGATGATGGACAACACCCATCCCAAGGAAGAGAGAGAATCTGCAACTGCAAGAGAGTTTCACTTATCTGCCCCATGGGATCTAAGCCTCCTCTCAATTAGAACCAGACTGGGCAGCACCATTCCAAAATACACAAAATTAGGCAATGAACAATGGACTAGAGTAGACTTACTGTTATTCTACTACAGACTTATTGTGATCCTAGTAATCAAATAAATCTTATCATTTATGTGGAGGCAGTGACACAGGAAGTTATAAGGAGAGGGAGAGGGAAAAATAGATGAAATATGGGGGCATTTTGGGGACATTGAAATTTTCCTGCATGCTGCTGCAATGATGGATACAGGCCATTATATATTTTGTCATAACTTACAAAATTGCATGGGACAGAGTGTAAACTATAATGTAAACTCTACTCCATGGTTAGTGGCAATGCTTCTAATTGTAACAAATCAATCATAACAAATGT
The DNA here is from genome assembly GCA_029593785.1 of Cabassous unicinctus. Lineage (NCBI taxonomy): Eukaryota > Metazoa > Chordata > Mammalia > Cingulata > Chlamyphoridae > Cabassous > Cabassous unicinctus. The sequence continues at coordinate 6,315 of JAQZBX010070177.1, forward strand.
ACCACATTAATGAAAGATGTTAATGTAGGAAAGTGTTGGAGAGGGAGGGAGTGGGGCATAAAAATAGAAATTAAAAAAGTGCAGGCAAATATGTGGAGAATAAATGAAAACAATGCACCAAAATTTGTTTTGTTTGGTCTGGAACAAAAATTGGAAATAGAGGAAATTTGTATTCTGAATTATTATACTATTAATAATTCCAACAATGGAAGTCAGTAAAAGGAGGGATAATGAAAAAAAAATGAATATTGAGTAGCATAGAATAAATATAAGAACAGAAATAAATTAAATTGGTCAGAGCACAAATTTAATAAGCCAAGAGATACTTTAGAGAATAACATAACTTAACAAACCACTTTTTATAATGATCAGCAGAAGAGAAAAAACACAAAATATCAATATTTTAATTGAAAGAAGATTGTCATTGTATATATGACAGACAATAAAACTAATAATAATATAATATTATATGAAATTAATAAGATTTATGAACCATAGCTAGTAGTAATATTTTGATGATTTTTTTGGTAATCTATAACAAATCTTCCACAACAGTGCAAGGTTTTGGTGGAGGAGTGATGTTAGTGAATTCTAAACTTCATGCATGATTGTTTTGTAAGCTCACAACTTCTCTTATAAAAATATAAATAAAGTAAAATAAAATAAAACAAAATTAAATAAAACAATAAAATAAAATATATGGCAAAGAGGGGACAGTTAAATGGAATGCATAATTCAATGTCATTCAGAATTTGCAGATACTGTCAACATTTTTCTACATCTAAAAAATAATTGTATACTTTATCATGAAATTCCTGACAAAGCAAAAGTTCTGGGCCTCATTTCCTTACTTGGTGAATTTATTTCAATCTCTATGAAAAAAATATCATTAATCTTACATGAAATCTATCTTAAAATATATCAAGTTGGAAACGGACCCAAATAATTTAATGAGGATAGAATATTCCTAATAATTCAAAGTGACAAAGACACATTGAAAGAAAATTATGGCCCAATATTACTCATACATTTACAGGAATATTATATTTGACACAATATTAGCAAATCAAATCTGTAACATAAAAATATATTAAATCATGAATAACAATATTTGCCCAAGTATTGCATTACTCAGAAAAATTTGAAAATGAACTCTTAATTTGTCATATTCATAAATAAGTAGATATAGTTTATAATCTTTTCAATATGTGCAGAAAAAAGATTTGTCAAAGTCAACATCCTTTCATAAGAAAAAATACTGTCGTAAGTAAGAAGAGATGGGAACAGTCTACAATTTATAAAGAACATCAAATAAACATACAACAAACATCCTACTTGATACTAAAATATGCCAAGAAGTTTCCTTGAACTTATCCAGATGAGATAAATGAAGGATAATACAAATAAATTTAGAAATTTATATCTAATGGGAGAAATTCTGCATTGTGAATAAAATTCAGATAAATGCAACTAAATAGAATTGGTAGGTGTTAAGGTGTTTTTGTCTGTTCTTCAGGGAAGAAAATATCAGACCTTGACAGAAAATTTAACCCCAAACATCCCCAACACTTGAACACAGAACCCTAGGGAGGGTCCCCTGGGCTTAGTGGGTCCTGAATACTCCCTGAAGTCCAGCTCTCTCCAGCCATTCCAGAAGGGGACATTTTTGTCTCTGTCCACAGTGCTTTCCTTTCACTGGTGCCTCACATAGGAAAATATGACAGACTCCTCATCAGTCTCAGAGCTCACCTACAGAGGGAACTGGTTCTTGAACTTGTCCCTGGAGTAAGAGAGTCACCTGACAGGTTACATGTGGTGCCACTATTAGCATTGATGCACCATACCTTCTGCTGCCCATTTTGGGGCTGAGGTTCCACCTCCAGCAGTAGTCACTGATTGTGAGGAAAAACAAGACAGAGCAGGTGAACGAAAGGCCCTGAGAGGTCTTCAGCAGTCTTGGATCAGATTCCTGCAGCTGTACCTAGGACAGGACACCTGGAAAAAGGAAATGCTCTGAGTCACCCCCTTCATAGAGCTCAACCCCATCACACCATTCCCAAATCCTAAGAGATGCTCCCAGCTGAGATCTGCCACAGTGGATTTATTATTATTGTAGTTATTAGCATGTGATACCTGAAAAACTTGTAACATCGATATAAAAATACTGACTACCAGAGGTTCTGAGGGGAGGAATAGGAAGAATAGATGGAACACATAGCACTTTAAGGGCAGTGACATTTTTGGTATCATATTGCAATGACAGGTACATGTCATTTAACATTTGCCAAAACCTATAAAACTATACAGCACAAAGTGTAATCCATAATGTAAACTATAGACCTTGGTTAGTAGCAATACTTCAGTACTGGTTCATCAATAGTAACAAATGTCTGACACAAATGTGAGATGTTAATAGGGGAAAATGTCGGTAGGGTGAATTATGTGGGAATGCCTTATGCATTCCATGTATTTTTTCCTATCATCTAAAAATAAATTTTGTTATTAAAAACAAAAAGAATAACCCTGAATCTAAATGATGTACCTACTAGAGGGTTAAAACCTGCCACCACAATGTTAGGAGAGGAAAAATCAGGAGTTTGGAGCCAAAAAATAACAAAGGTCAAATAGGACCTAGAGTTCCTCTGGTAAAAGTGATTTCCAAGCAGGTTGGTGTTCAGCTCCCTGACAGCCCGCCTCAGTCCTTACTTGGAGTCTGGATTGGGTTTTGATACATTTCCTTTAGCTCTTCAGGAATTCCTCTTGGAAGATTTCACATCTGAGCCACTTTAGCTTCCAATTCAAAGAGTTGTTGAATATCACCTTGTTTACCTATTCCAGGCCCTCTCAATAATTTTGCATATCTTCCCAGGTGTATTGATATAACCTTGGCTATTCAGCCCTGATTATCCCCACCTGTAGATTCACATAAACCTTGACTGACATGGGCATTAATTAGATCATGTGTCCAAGTTGATGTTATGCTTCCCTTATCATTTCTTCTGTTTTGTGTCATATCACTTATGCATTCAAAATCTAAGACACCAAAAATTTTGTTTCCTTTCTTCATTCCTTCTTTCCTTCTCATTCATTTATTTTACTGCATCATTGCTTCTAATTATTTCCCTCAAACTTTTCATGTCAAATTAGGAACAACTCCTCATTTCCATATCAAATGAGACTCGAATATCCTTCATAAACCTACCCCCAAACTCATCGCTCTCAGCAAAACCAAGAGATACATCTACCTCAGGAATATAGAGAATGCCATACACAATCAAATTACTTTCATGTCTAAAACAGCTGTCTTATCACCAATGCATGGTTGTGCCTGCCTCTTTCTAAGCAAGGCTATACCTACCCCTTCTTAACTGGCTCCATCCAATTTTGTCTCCATGGAGATATTTTTCCTTTAGATTGCCTTGCCCCAATATGCATTCTCTCTTCCTTTCCCTCTAATTCTTTCTCCTACTATTTCTGTCTACTTCTTCCTTTCTCTCATTTTTTTCCATATCTTCATTCTTTCTGCCTCTATAGTTTTCTCTATCACACTGTATTTGACACTTCTCCATCTCTCTTTCTCTCTCTCTCTTTCATTCCCTTTTACTTTCTTTTAAATATCTGTCATTTTCTCTCATTTTGGGTGGAAACTCATTTGTCCTAATAACCTCATCTATCTTCTATGTTAATGATTTTATCCCCATCTAAGCCATATTTCTTGATCAAATGTTTACACAGTTTCATGAATGTAATTTTCCATCATCATCCAGGCAATGGCCTCTTTCTTGTTTTTCCCTATTTATTGCTGGAAGACACTATGGCTCTCAAGAGCCTAATTTTCCTAAATGCACAAAATACTATGATTCTGTCTTTTAGTTCTTTACCTTGCTTCCATATTTGATAATATTTACTGTTCATTTCTTTAACTTATATCTTTTGCTTTAATTGCCTTAGAAAAATATGTCCCCAGACCTTCAGAAGTTCAATATTTAGCTTCTTCAGAATTCTTCCCATAATAAAACCTGCATCTTTCCTGATCACAATATATAAAATTACATTTCCCAAATTTGCACTTCTAATTACATTTACGTGCTTTATTTTTCTCTCAGAAACTTAACATATGTGACATATTTTTAACCTTTACATTAGTATTTGTGGATTGAATTCACTGACCACATTTTAAAGTCATTGAGGGTAGTGTTTTGCTTCCATTTTGTCCACTTACATATATTTTTTTTAAGTTTACAAAATGTAATCATCCTATGATAGCCTTCATTTGAATGAATGATTCAATTAGGAAGTCAATCATACTGATATGATAATTTTATTATTCTGCTTTGGCATTCACATAATGCCATATACAGATTCATTTTTAAAGGACTATTAGTTTCTAATAACGTTTGTCTGTATATCTCCCACAGAAGAACTTGTATTCTTTGTTAATATGGATGTGGTTTAATTCGCATCCTTAAATGCTAGTGCTGAATTCATATTTTTGAATCAATTAATGAAAAATCCAAATCCCTTATTTAAAAACTCACATTATGATCTGGCCATACTTACATCCTAGCCACACCTCTCAGCACAGCTGGACTCTTACCCTCAGTACTAAGCAATAGGAACTTTTTGCATTTCTAAAAGAGTGACTTTCATTTTTAGCTTTCCAGCTCTGCATTTCCCTCTGCCATCAATATCTATGAATTGCAATAATTTACTTAAACATTAGCATTTTAACATTAGCTTTAAATTTTACTTATTGGTGAAGCTCTTTTTAATATCTAAAGCTTGCTATCCTCCATCCTATTGATCATCAAAACTCACTTTTTGATAGGTTCATTTTCAAATATCTACTGATGGGTTAGGAGTAGGTATAGATGAGTATAATAAATCAGTGAAAACCTTTTAGTTAATTTTTGAAATACTCCAAAACTTCTACACCAAGAGTCATGATACCCAACCTAAAATAAAATGGAACTATTTTTGGATTAAGCCATTCAGTGAACATTATGTTTCAACTCAACTTCTTCCAATGGAAGATACCAAAATGTTTGCCCAAGCTGGTGCTGATGATATTGGGTCTCTTGTTCACCTTCCATGCTATGATAAGATGAGTACCTTTACTTAGGGTTACTTAGGGTTATCTGATTTCCAATTATATCACTGTTGAATAAGAAGCTTCTCCTCAGAAAAATATAAATTTGAGTACTAGAGAAGCAAACATGGTAGATTTCACATCCAAATATATGGAGAGGTAAATAATATAAGAAAAATGGGTACTAAAATGCAGTGGGCCAGTGAATTCCATTGGGAAAATTTGTTGCCAAATCTTTGAGACTTACCAAACAAACATAGAGTTCCTGAATTTAGAATATGTGATCCATTTTTTGAGGAATCAATCACTGAATTTGTATGTAATCAATGTACATAAGAGGATCTTGTATCATATTTAATATTGGAATGTTAATCCTCACTGTCTATATATTACTTGTATATATCTATAAACATATCAAACATTTAAAACATGTTTGAGTCACATTACTTATATATAACATATTATAGTTATGCAATTCAGGACTGTTTGTCCAATTTAATTTAAATTATTTAATCTACTGGGACATAAATAAGCATGGAGTAAGAAACACACTTTTACATCTCTGAAGTTATTAATGGTAGAAAAAAATTAATGAAATAATGTTTCAATAAAAATGTATCAAACTATTGTGTTGGGTCAGCTTTCTTGAATTCTAGCTCTCCAAATACAGATCTCCATTCTACCAAGGTGTTAGCTCTAAGTGTTGTTTTCTGTATGTTGTAAACCTAATCATAGCTTTCTCCAGCTTTCTGCATAATTTATTCATGCAACCCCCACCTTTCTGTATAATTTAATTAGCAGTTCCTACAGCTATTGGAAGACAGTAGCCAATGCAAGAAATGGATGTGGTCTTAGATCAGTCTAATCATATAAAAAGCTCACTTGTCCAGGGAAGTCTCCTGAGAACACTGACTGAATTTGTGGCTGCTTAGTCATTGGAGAGCTGAGAGTTACTGCTGCCTTCTGTAAGAACCTACATTCTGCTGCAATTTCAACATAACTTCCCAAACCTAATGACTTATCAGAGGTGAGACTCTTCATAGTAGACTCTAGTGGGTATGGAATTTAGAGTAAAGGACTTTCTGTCCATTTTCACTTACCAAAATACTTTGAATTGACCTGTCAGCCCACCTGGGCTTTTTCCAAGAGAACCAGTAGGTTTTCTAGCTACTTTCAATTATGTAAGTATTTAAATTATTTGCTACTTGAGCATTTGTAATGTATTGGTTTGTACTAAAAGTTCTTTGATTATTGTTTACTGTGTTACCAATTGTATTCCTAAATTACTTAGCTCTAAAATAGATCTCCCCATTTATTATGCAATGATAAAACCCAGAAGACACCAGCATATATTCAAATAATATATGCATTTAATATTTTATAGACATTAGCATAAAAGTTAAATGTGTTTAATTAATGAAAAATTTTGTTGTAAAGGACTTCTCTATCACTTTAAAATCTTCAGTTTCAAACTTGATGTGAAATGTGAGCATCACAGAGTCTAGTAACATGTAATTTTCCCAAGAGATGGTGTGGTAGTTATGGGGAAATATTAGAAAGAAAGACAAATCACTATGAAACCATTAAATGCAGATCTCAATTCTCTCAAAGGTAGAGATCAAGAACAGGATGTAAGCTGACATGTTTCTTTTAAAGGAAGACAATTAATAAATTGTTGCTGATTATTGATGCAGCTTGAGTTTTCACCATTTCAAAATACGAAGGCAATCTGGTGGTCTGATTTGAATGGGAAAAATTGATATCCTAATCTAGAAATACGTAGTTTTAGCATTTTTGCTCTTGAAAGGAGGAGCTTTGCTATTAAAATTAGGAGCATAAATTCAACTCTAAACTTTCAAGTTTTGATGATTGATTCCAAACTCTGATTAACTTACATGAGTTTATTTTAAACCAATACATTTTTCATTGCCTCCAGAAAAAGTGGTTCTATGTGTTGTGAGGCAGAGTGAATGGAGATGGCTTCAGTATAGAGGATAAATGTGTGAGTGTTTATGTGACTGTATCTTATATTCATAGTAGTCATGCTTTATTAATTTTTAATTAGACATTTATTTTAAGATCACCACCCAAAACTTGAGAGGATGTGGTAAGGTGATAGAAGAATGGAATTCAGACATGAACACCCTATTGTCTCTTCCCATTTCACTGTCTAAATTATTCCATGAAATTTTGTTTTAACTCATCCCACACTAAGCTATATTCATAATGGTACTCCAGCCATCACATATAGTTCCTGGGCATGCTGCAGAAATAAATTAATGCTAGTTAATTTATTAACTAAATGTGGTTCCTTGTATTGAAAAAGGGTCCCTAAATCTTGGTCTGTCTGCCAAACCTGGGAATATATATTCACTGGGTGACTTGAGCAGATCACCCAGGTTCACTTTGCACAGTTCCTTGATTGATCAATGCTAGTTTAAAGGGCTTACATATATTGAGCACTTATCTCATGGTTCTACACATAAATGTTCTCACTGTGCTTTATGTATGAAAACCCTAATGATCCAATATTTCAGATGAGGAATACATCAGAAGGAAGTTATATACTTTGAACTAAAGTGATTGGGCTCTAATGCCTGGACTCCTATTGTTGCAGTGCACTATCTCTCAAAAGTAAATACCTTGCAGATAGAAACACTTGGTGGTAGTTCTAGAGGAAAATTCCAATGACTGTTGGTGAAAGCCAGATAAGATAAAACAGTTAAAGAGTTTAACCTAGTGCCTAACACAGGATAACACTCAGTAAGTAGTTGCTGTCAATATTAAAAGTATAATTACTAATACTGGCATTACTGTAGAAATGATATATTTACTTTCATTTTCTAGCTAATCTATCCTTGCTAATCTATAATTGCACTGCTATCAGCCCTTCCCCAATCCACCTTTTTCCTTATTCTCAGTATGCTTTGTATGCTATCTCATCAATCAGATGGAGTCCATCAGTGAGCAGTCCCTTACCTTCATGCTCATACCCATTGATTTTTAATGCTATGAGCAACCATCATCACTACCTTTCAATGATGTCCAAAGAAATAATTTTAAATTTAAGTTGTTTTCTATGTTTCACATAGAGTTACTATTTTTTGCCTTCTTTGTGCTTGTTATGAATTTGTTATACCCTAGATATATGAGTAGCCTAACACTTTGTAATAATATATAACACTTTTTAAATATTGTTTTTGAGAGATAGACATGAAACAGATAATTGCAATAGTAAGTATATCAACCACCTGGCTTAGGAAGTGAAGCACTTAATCATATTCATTTGATGCCAAAATTTATGTATTTCAATGAATTTGAATATCCAATTAAACAAAAATGATGTGTAATACCTCTTCATAACTTTTAGTTTTATCTTTATATTTTGAGTAGTGTGAAATGAATTCATATAATTTGAGGAAGTTAAAGACTAAAATTTTGTATATTAAGAAAATAAGTTATAGCTCATGTATACTTGTAGTTCCATTAGCACTCAGTAAATACAATGGTTAATAAAACTAATATGAATTTGGTCTGTGATGTGTTGTAATTCACAGACACATTGAAAAGAGAGTATCACTGAGCTATAGCAGAGGCAGGGAAAAACAATTTTAAGTTCTGATGCCTGATCATTCAAGAGTATGTGTGGAGAATTTTGAAGCACTGGTTGCTAACTTTGCTGTGCATTGGAATCACCTGGGGAATTTTGAAAAAACACTCATGCCTGAGTTCTACTCAATTTCTGATGAATTAATTGGAGTATAGACTAATATTTATGAGAATTCCTAAGATGATTGTAATGTCAAGCCAAATTTGATTCCTACTACTGTAAATAGGTCCTTTTACTTCCCTATCATCCAATATCATGGGAAAATTATATTTATACATTGTACATATGGAAGATCTTAAATAGGGCACACCCCATTTGGATTATTAAATCTTCCAAATTTTCTAATATCTGAATGACTCTCCTTTTTGCATAGGGAAAAGTGATGATTGAACACCATTTTTTTTTTTTTTGCTGTATACTGTCTTGCATTCCTCATGGTGCTTTAT
>JAQZBX010070178.1:0-15458 GCA_029593785.1 Cabassous unicinctus
TTTTTTTTTTTTTTTTAAAGTATCAGCATGGACTCATGGTTTCTCTTTTAATTCAATGTGTTATAATCCATTCCTATCAGTATTCATTTTGATGCTCAAATTGTCCCAAATTTGGTCAGTGGGAGACCCTTACAGCTGATCCTGTGTCTTTGTCTTTGCTGACATATCTTCATCTGTTTTTGAACACTCGCCTGCTTTTTGGCACAAGATTACTCAGGCTCACCTCGTATGCTCTCTGCCCCAGTCTCGGAATCACCCACAAGCAGTAAGTGGTATCAGAAGCCAAGACTTAAGTTTTAGATGCACTCATTGCTACCAGTGCACCCACAGCTCCTCACTGCCTCTAGGCCAGGCCAGTGGATGGCGCTAGAAGAGCCATTTTAAAACAAGAACAACCCCAAACCCAAGCTGGTGCTGTTAGCACAGGTTCCAATTCACCGCGAGGGTCTCCCTCTCCTTCCTGTACCTGAACCTTCCTTCTCCTACCCTGAGAACCAGGCGCCCCACATCAACACATTTACTCACAACGCACACAAAGGAGTTTCAAATTGCCACACCACTACTCTCATAACAGACCTTCTAAGTGAAGTTCAACATTTCCTTGCAGGTCTTTTTGTCCTTAAAAAAGGACAGAATTGTGTGGTACAGAGTGTAAACTACAATGTAAACTTTAATCCGCGCTTAGTGGCAATGCTCCACAATGTGTCCATCAATTGCAATGAATGTACCACACTAATGAAGGATGTTGCTAATATGGGGAAAAGTGGGAGGTGTGAGGAGCAAGGCATACGGGAACCCCTTATATATTCTCTGTAACATTTATGTAATCTAAGTATCTTTTAAAAAAATTGAAAGACAAAATATATATATATATACCACATAGTACTGTGTTCAAAAGTTAACTACATTAAGTTTTTAAGAAACTCTCTTCACTGTGGTTTATTATCTATTTTATGTACAGTTAGGTTAATTTGTTTCTGTTGGTAGTCAATGTTTAGCTCCCCCCCCATCCCTGTTAACTTTTTTCCTAACTATTGTTTAACTCTTTTCACGTGGTAAAGTACACATAAAATTTACCGTTTTGACAAAGTATACAATTCAGGGCGTTAAACACATTCACAATGTTGTTCAATCCTTACCATTATCTAGTTCCAGAAGTTTTTTCATCACCCCAAATGGAAACTCCATATCCATTAAGCAGTCATTCCCCAATTTGCCAATTCTGGATATTTTATACAAATGGAATCATACAATATGTGGCCTTTTGTGTCTGGCTCCTTTCCCTTAGCATAATGTTTTCAAGGGTTATTCATGTTGTAGCATCTATCAGAATTTTACTGCTGAATACTATTCCATTACATGGATATACCACATTTTATGTATCCATTCATCTGCTGGTGGACATTTGGGTTGTTTTTACCTTTTGCCTATTCTGAATAATGCTGCTATGAACCTTTAAGCCCAAGTTTTTGTTTGAATACCTGTTATCATATCTTTGGGATTTATACCCAGGAATGGAATTGCTAGGTCATATGGTATTTCCATGTTTAACTTTTTGAGGTACTGTCAAATTGTTTCCCATAGCAGCTACATTCCGTTTCATTCCCACCAGCAATATATGAGAGTTCTTATTTTTCACATCCTCACCAGTACTTGTAATTTTCTTTCTTTCTTTCTTTTTTATTATGGTCACCCCAATGGGTGTGAAGTGGCATCTCATTATGATTTTGATTTACATTTCCTTAATGAGTAATGACATTGAGCATCCTGTCATGTGCTCGTTGGTCATTTGTATATCTTCTTTGGAGAAATGTCAAGTCCTTTGTCCATTTTTAAATTAGGTTGTATTTTTGTTGTTGAGTTGTAAGAGTTCTTTATATATTCTGGAAACTAGCCCCTTATAAGATACGATTTGCAAATATCTTCTCCCATTCTGTGGGTTGTCTTTGCACTTTCTTGATAGTATCGTTTGATGCACAAAATTTTCCAATTTTAATTAAGTTCAATTTGTCTATTTTTTCTTTTGTTGTTTATACTTTTGGTGTCATATCTAAGGAACCATTGCCAAATCCAAGGTCATGAAGATTTACCTCCATGTTTTCTTCTAAGAGTTTCACAGTTTTCTTTTATTTAGGTCTTTGAGATCCATTTTGAGTTAAGTTTTATTTACGGTGTGAGGTAAGGGTACAACTTTGTCTTTTGTATGTAGATATTCAGTTGTTCCAGCACTGTTTGTTGAAGAAACTATTCTTTCTCCATGGAATGGTCTTGGCATCCCTGTCAAAAATCAACTGACTATAGATGTACAGCTTTATTTCTGGACTCTCAGTTCTACTGAATTGGCCTATATGTCTAGCGTTATGACAGGATTGCACTGTTTTGACTGTAACTTTGTAGAAGTTTTGAAATCATTAAGTTTGAGACCTCCACTTTTACAAGATTGTTTTGGCTACTCTGGGCCTTTTTCAATTCCATATGAATTTTAGGATATTTTTCCATTTTTCCGGAAAAGGCAGTTACGATTCTGACGGTGAGTGCACTGAAACTGTTGATTGCTTTGGGTAGTACTGCCATTCTTAACACTATTAAGTCTTCCAATTTATGAACATGGGGTATCTTTTCATTTATTTATGCCCATTAATTTTTCCCAGCAATGTTTTATCGTTTTCAGTGCACAAGCCTTTTATTTCTTTCATTAAATTTATTACTACGTATTTTATTCTTTTTGATGCTATTGTGAATGAGGTGGTTTTTTTAATTTCCTTTTTGAATTGTTCATTAGTAGAATATAGAAATACATATGTTGTTTTTGTTTGTGTGTATGTTGATCTTATATCCTGTAACTTTGCTGCATGTGTTTATTAGTAGTAATAGGTAATTGTGTGGATTCCTTAAGATTTTTTTATATATAAAATCATGTCATCTGTGAATAGAGAATTTTACTTCTTGCTTTGCAATTTAGGTGCCTTTTATTTCTTTTTCTTGTCCGGTTGCTCTGGCTAGATTCCAGTACAATGTTGAATAGAAGGAGCAAAAGTGGGTATCCTTGTCTTGTTCCGGATTTTAAGGGGAAAGCTTTCAGTCTTTTACCACTGAGTATCTGATTAGCTGTAGGTTTTGCATTTACAACTTCTACAATGTTGAGGAAGTTCCCCTCTATTTCTAGTTTGTATTTATCATGAAAAGGTGTCGGACTTTGTCAAATGCTTTTTCTGCATCAGTTGTGATGATCATGTGGATTTGTCCTTTTCTCTATCAATACAGTGTATTACATTGCTTGTTTTTCATATATTGAACCAAGCTAGCATTTCTGGGATAAATCTCACTTGGTCATAATGTATAGTCTTTTTAGTATGCTGCTGGATTTGGACTGCTAGTATTTGGTTAAGGATTTTTCCATCTATACTCATATGAGATATTGTTCTGTAAATTTCTTTTCTTGTGAGGTCTTTTTATGACGTCGGGTATCAGGGTAATGCTGGCCTCATAGAATGAGTTAGGAAGTGTTCCTTTCTTTTCTATTTTTTGGAAGAGTTTGAGACACCTTGGGATTAATTCTATAAATGTTTGATAGAATTCACTAGTGAAGCCATCTTTTCTTTGTTGGTAGGTTTTTGAATATTGATTCAATTTCTTTATTTGTTATAGGTCTATTCAGATCATGTATTTCTTCTTCATTCAGTTTTGGAAGTTTGTGTGTTTCTAGGAATTTGTCCATTTCACTAGGCTATCTAATTTGTTCACAGTATTCTCTTTATACTTTTAAATAATTCTTTTGTACTTTGCTTTCTTCTCTTAATAGTATATCCTGGAATTTACTCCATAGCAGTTCATTTTCCTCATCCTTTTTTTTTTTTTTTCCAATAGATGATGCACACTACTCCATGGTATTGATGTACCATGCGCATATTCAATCAGTCTCCTATAGATGAGCATTTGTTTCAAATATCTTCCTACTGCAAAACATTTATAAGTGAATAATCTTTTTTTATTGTTTGTCTTTTTTGTATTGTTGAAGGCCTATTTTTAGGTACATTCCTAGAGGCAGAATTGCTGTATCAAGGGGTAAGTACACAGAAATTTTGTTAGAAATTTTCAAATTCCCCTCTCTGCAATGAATGGGAACACCCGTTTCTCACAGCTTTGTCAACAGAGTGTGTTGTCAAACTTTGAATTTTTACCAATCTGACAGGTATATATATATATATTTTTAAATATGGAATGCTTCATGAATTTGCGTGTCATCCTTGCGCAGGGGCCATGCTAATCTTCTCTGTATTGTTCCAATTTTAGTACATTGCTGCCGAAGCGAGCACTGGTTGGTATTTTATTCTGTGTACTTTACTGTTTGAATTCTTTTGACCATGAAATCAAGTATCACTTTTTTTTTTGGTGGGGGAGAAGAAAAAGTTGACTGTAGAAGCTTCGCTTTTTAAATTTAGATAAACCAAAATTAAAGTTTTAAAGTAGGGGAGTGGGTGTAGCTCAGTGGCTGAGCCCTGCTTTACATATACTAGGTCTCAGGTTCAATCCCCGGTACCTCTTTTAAAAAAAAAAAAAAGCAAGCTTGACAGTAACCTAACAACAAAGTCTGCAGATTGCCTCTTATCTTGCCTGGTCTCCTCCTCTGTGACAAAACTGTATGAGGTGTTAATCCGTGACTTCTGAGCAATGGTTCTGTGGTACACACTGTGCACGGAGAAGGCAAGCTGGAGGGATAGAACAAAAGAGCGTTTGACCGCAGAATAACGGCTGACAGCCCCTCGCAGTTCCAAATTCCCAAAAGTAAACACACACATGAAAAATGATTTCTATCCAAGTTCACTTGGCATCTGAAGCTAACCACATCCAGGAATTCCAGTGTCATATCATATGAATAATCCTCAAACACCCAATAAAATGTGACTCGAAGGACAGACGTTAAAGTAATGCTAGTCCTAGCCAGTGGAAAGAGACACAAATAGTAAACTGAACTGCACATGAGCAGCTCCCATGACATGTTTTTTAAAAGCTGGGATTTTTTTTTTTTTTTTCCCTTCTTAACAATGTTATTTATTAGGTCTTGGCACACATTTATGCAAAAGTTAACGTTTACTAGCCATGCTTCTGTGTGGTCTTTTGGTTATGATATCAAACTAACGTGCTGCCAACATTAATTCTTCACAGTATGGTGGACAAGTCATTTGATTTACCTAAAACTCCAACTGCCACCTGCCAAATGTGGCTAATGGCACCGTGTGTAGAGAATTCAGGGACACCCAGGGCCCTGCTGTGAGTTTTATCTTAGCTTATCAAAATAAGCTAAGAATTTTAGCGCCGAGAGAAACATCACGACCATCTAGCCAGATTGTCATTCACATAAGGAGTCACCTCTACTACACAGTAGCATGATGGTCATGAAGTCCCTGGGACTGGTGAATACTAATCACGGGGGTTGACTACTTCAGGTGTCCCTTAGCGGTAAAGCCCAGAGATGCCCCACTATATAAGGTTTATCCACTGATCTTACTTTGGTCTCGATACACCGAACAAGTATCTCCCCTTTTATGCATGGTAGTCCCGGAGGCTTTGCTTCTACATATCAAATAAACCAGTTCCTTCACCACTGCTTCACAGGTCCTGGTTTCCTGATACCTCACTGTTCTTCCAGTTGCTTGCACTCAAATCCAGGTGTCAACTTCAATTCTTCTCTTTCCTAATACATCTAATCTATCAGCTGGCCCAGATGGCTCTAAAATATTAAAAATCTGACAACTGAACACTGCCTCCACCAACACTACTCTTGTTCTAACTACCATCATTTTTCACCTGAACCACTGCAAGAACTTACAGTACCTCTCTGCTTCCACTTAAAAACATGTGCCAGAGCCCACTGCTCTCCTACCAAAACCTTCAGTGCCTTTCACTCACTGTTAGAATGAAACCAACCTTTTTACTTCTGTCTGCCAGAGCCTTGACTGCTCCAGGCCCACCTGCTTCTCCAGCTTTTATTCCTGTCATTCCACCCTTGTTCCACTTGGGCCACTCTAGCCTTACTGCTTTTCCTCACTCTCAGCCTCTACCCTTAGCTGCTCCTTTGGCCTGGAAGGCTATTTGCTTAGCTCTACATATGACTCTATCCTCAAATGCAGCTTCTCAGCAAGGCCTGCCCTAACAGACCCACCCCACCCCACTGTCACTCTTGAGACTCACACCCTGTTTTATAGCATTTATCACTATCAGAATTTAAAAAACAGGGCTTGTTTTCTGTCTTCTCCTGCACCTGCCCTCTTAGCATGTGATTAGGTGCTCAAGAAATATCTATTAAGTGAATGAATGAGTGGCCTGATACCATGCAGTATGTCTGAAGGAAACAGCTTTGTCTAATAATGTAGCAGTTCGCAACATTTTTTTTTCGGCTCTGACTTCTGACTGGAGAATACTTTTCCAAGGATGAACCAAGTATTTGGGCTGTCTCACAGACAAGAAGACTAGTCTGCCATTTATGTGTGGTTCCTAGCACCCCAACTTCAGCTTCCCACCTAAGAAACACGAGTAGGACGACAGTACAGGCTGCCTTGCACCAACCATTATTTACTAATTTATCTACTACATTTTATAATTATTTATTACTGGATATAAGAATACTACAGATTTTAGTATGTAAATCTTATAAAAAGCCCTTGCTGAACTCTCTTTTTAGTTACAAGAGTTTCTTGATTCTCTAAGGTTTTTCTGGGTAGACAATTGTTATCATATACAAATAAGGAAATTATGCTGAGGCTTAACTTTTTAATTTTTTTTGGCAGTCTTCTTGAGAATATTATATTATGTCCCCACAATAGAATAAAATGTATGTCTTATCATTTAAACATAGCCCAGACAATAAAAGGATGCTGAGCTGGAAATATGTCTTATGAGAAAAGCCAAACAAACATTAAGTGATAACACCAAAAGGGGATAAAAGAGTGAAGAGAAATTATTACAATACAAAAAAGAGCAGACACATTCATTCATCATGGGCTCAGAGCGTCAATTGTCTGACCACTGCCAAGTTATTTCAGATCCCAGAATCTTAGTTTCTTGATAAGTAAAATGGGAATTAGATTTCATGGGAGTTCTGGGGGAAATCAAGTTATAGGAAAATATTTTCTTATATAATACATATTAACAATATCAGGTGAAGGTAACATTTTATGTCCTAGTGTCAGGAACTTCGTTTTTGTTTTCCTGTTTATTTTCGTATGTATTCAATCGCCAACAAGTGTTTTCTCTCTCAAAAACCCCCATTTTCCCTCCTGGTTGAATGATTCATCAAGAATCTTGGCCTAAGCCTAGTGCTGTTTCAGGAAAAATAGGCTCTAGGGAATGAACAGGGAACATAATCAAGACCATTCAAATAACCATTACAAGGCAGCTCAGCATATATGAAGTTCTCCATGGAGCAAATGAGTAAGACATGGCTTAAATTTCATATGTTGAGCCCTATTTGGTGATTTCATAAATTCACTCCCTACTCTATGCCAGCAATATGAGGCAGCCAGGGAGGCAAGCTGGTTGAATGCTAAATGATCATCCCAGAGCTGGGTCTTTCCTACTAAAAAAAGCCAGAAGTTAGAAGAAATTCTTACAAATAGAATAATCAGAAGCTGTTTTGTGTGTTTATACATAGGGGTCACTTTGTTCTGAGATACAGACAGCAAAGGGATAAAAAGCTAACCTGATGCACGACAGTGCTAGAATATCAGAGTAGTGGGGAAAGAGACTTTTTAAAATCTCCTGCTTATCCATCCCTGTGATTTTATTATGTCTGCAAAAAGAAAGACTAAATTACAAATTTGTAAATGGATCCAACAAGCTTATCAACTATTTTTTAGATCCTGAGGTACTCCACCTCACACAGCAGCTGGTATTCCATTTAGAACAAATTTAATTTGTAAATTCTGAGTACTGTTTTTCATAAATTATCCCAGAATAACTTTTTCTTTTAAATTGGTGCTTGAAAATGGTTTGATATATTCCTAGTTTTAACTATACAACATTCAGAGAATAAAACATTTGCTACAGAAATGTTTATAATGGGAGTTAATGAGAAGAGCAGAGGTCTTCAAAAGACAAAATTTTGCTTTGCCAAAGTGTGATGAGTATTTTTTCTACATTTCAAAGGATATCGTCACTCAATAATAGTCTACCTTGTCTATTACACACTTACTTTTCACTTTTGTGTTTTCTCATTTTCTCATTAGGTAAGCAGGGTAGAGATTATTATACTGTTTTATAGAGGCAATAAGTGAAGGCCAGAAACAATCCGTGATTTGCCTCTGGTCAGACAGTAAGTTGTGGAGCCTGGATGAGACAGGAAGTGCAATTCTGGACCCTGTGTTGCAGGTCTAGTCATATATGCATAGACACAAAAATAAAATCTCCTTTATTTGCAGGTAACTGGAGCTATTGTGATTTAATTCAGAAAGAGAAGAATGTGTATTAATAACTATTTAAAAACTAAAGTAACATCCAAGGACTAGGCTGGAGAAAGCCCTGTGCAGTACTGAATCACCAGTACTCATCTTGTAAGGGTGAGAATTTCACCAAGCTGAGAGCCAAGTATTTCAGAACACACAATACCTGGATGTTGCCAAACAGCAAATCAGAAACAGGCCATGCTTTATGGGAAAGGAAAGAAACAGAAACTTGGGTCCTTAAGTCTAGCACTGAAATGTGAAGAATTCTGTAAGGCCATGTAAAAATTGAACCTTGGATTTAAGCAGGTAGACATGCACCTCATAATCATCCAACAGCATTAGGGCCGAGAGGCAAAACAACTGGAGGAACTAAGTAGGCAGCTGAATTGTGTATGACCTACACACAAAAATGTAAGAGCAACAGGAAAGACCGCTATAATTATCCAACCTGGAAATAATAAGAGTGCAAAGCACAGTACAAAATATCCAAACTTTCAAAAGATTAGCTGTTGATATGGACTGTTGATATCAATCATGTGCAAAGTTCCGTTAGCT
Source organism: Cabassous unicinctus (assembly GCA_029593785.1). NCBI lineage: Eukaryota > Metazoa > Chordata > Mammalia > Cingulata > Chlamyphoridae > Cabassous > Cabassous unicinctus. Next base: position 8,997 of record JAQZBX010070178.1, read on the forward strand.
GAATGAGATATTTTGTTAAAGCACGATTCTATTCTGTAGTCTGTCTCATTTTGATACATATACTTTTCTAAAAAACAAAACAAGACTGCTGTTTCAGAACATAGAATGTTTTGAAGGTTATATTCTTGGCTTTAGAGTAAACAGCCTCTTGGCTTTTAGACTGTAGCTAAAATTATAGTTTTTTTGAAATTAGTTTCCAGGAGAATGATAAAGTACTCTGTTTCAGATAGTAAAAAAAATATTTTTTTTGCTATACTTCAAAAATATATCAAAAGATGGCCATCGATTATTTAAAACATAATCATAAAATGTATGTAGATATACAAGAATGTAACTTGAACAAACAAGGTAGGCTCATTAACTATTAAAGAATAATATCTAGCAAGGGGTGAGAAAAGCCAGAAGTTTAGGATTTAGAGAAAAGGGGAAGTACATAGAAGGGAGACTGAAAAAGAAACAGGAAGAGAGGGGAGCAAAACAACAGAGCGAGAGAAAGAGAGAAAGGAAACTTCTCAAGAAGCCAGGTAAGGATCTTGGCCAAAGATGCGCAGACTGGAGTAATTCATCAACGCCAAGTGGAGAATCCTGAGTTCGTTCTGAAAAATGTGAATCTAACACAGGATTAGTAACAATCCAGCACAGATGCTGCCACATCCCGCCCCCCCGTTTCTTCCAGGCAGCCACTGGTCACAGCAGTCTTGGCTGACTGTGGTTCTGGCTTCGCAATCTTCCTTCACCTATTACTCCTACACATCTCACAGAGTTGGCATTACAGAAGAAGCCTACCTGTCATCATCACATAACACTATGACCTCCACGTCACCTCTGCCTCTCCAGAATCTAGTGCCGAGTTTGGCAGACATGTATGTTGAATCAATGCCAGACCTGTAAATTATATTCACATTATGCTTACTCTTCAAAATAAAGGATGTAGCTACTTTTACACTAAAGGCTACCATCTGAACATGTGGTACTATTATGAACAAAAAAGTCCCTGCGAGAGGTCACAGGAGAATGTGTGAGAGGCGACGCTGTTCAGGTCCCAATGTCAGGGGGCTGGCTGAGACCCCTGGAACAGAACAAGGAGGCAGTTAGGGAGCGACACTTGAAAAGTTAAGTGGATACCCATGTGCCTAAAGCTTTAAAGCTTTGGTAACTTTGGATAGATTGGTTTTTTCACACTAGCCGGTGAAGCAAAATGTTCAGTAAGTCTAGTAAGGTTTCCTTTTTCCTTGTGAACTATACTTCAGTTGACAATAAAAAGCAGGAATGTTTAGGTTGGCACGCAATAATTATGCAACTCTGTTAAAGCAGATGCCTGGGCATTTAGGAATCAATTAAAAGTTCCCCAGGCCTACATGGAATGCTGGAGTGGACACAATGGTTCCCTCTCACGAAACCCGTACGGATCACTGAAACCACAAAATAGTGTTCTGAAACTGAAAACCCCAACAGTTCCTGAAATCAGAAAGTTCCTTCCTCATTCCTGGTCATGTTTTCTACTGAAGGAGCCATTACTTTTTGTGTGTGCAGTGAGATTCCTACCTAAGATCCATTTTTCTGACAAATACTTGATGGCTGCTTTCTTCTTTCCTCTGTGAGGACCAATGAAGATGCTGGCGTGGCGAGGGACTTGGGTGACGTGTCCTCCACACAGGCGGGCCAGGTTACACAGCTTGGCCCTGGGGGGGCTGCTCGCTGGAGTGATGAACATTGCTGGCTGGCCGGCAAAGAGCTTTCCGTGGTACTGCCCCGCTGACGAGAGACGTTCCAGTCGGCAGACCTAATCGGCAAAGTCAGAAGGAAGAAGTACAAAGCCACTGAACCATTCCATTTTTCATTTAGAGTAGGTTGACTCTGAAGCTTATCCTTTTTTTGGATAAGAATATGGTGAATGTAAGGTTTCACATTCTCAGATGAATTTTAAATTCTGAGGACCCAAAGAAGAAAATGACATGACAACTACTTGGCACTTGGCGTTTTCTGATGCAGCCTACAAGTTAAACTCCAGCCTACAAGTTAAACTCCAAGAAAACACATTTATAGGTCAAATTCGAAAACAAAATATTGAAAAGTAATGAAACATTCAATACAATGAGGAGAACTGTTTCTACATACTGTAAATACCATTCAAATAATTTGGATGGCTTGTGTAAGTGAAAGCAGGGTCCTAATAGAATGCAAATGGTGGGAGCACTTCCAAAGCACCATTTAATCCCAGGTGCCACAGGGCTCCTGGCAGCAAGTGACGTTTACCTGGTTCTAAGCAGGGCGGCAAGTCCGGCACTACCGTTCCAATGGGCAAGGGGTGAGGTGACATTCACGTAGACTCCCTATGCCTGTTAAACAATCAGGCTGGGGAGAGAGAGATGTCTGGAGGCTACCTCAGTGAGTTATGAAGAGTATCAAAGACAGTAGGAAACACTTAGGATTTAGGGATGTTAAATTGCCCTTCTTTACTGTTTAAGGTTATGGTCTTCTGACCCATCAAAGGGGCAGTGGGAAAGTTCAGTTATTCTAAACACACACTTGACTAACTGTAGGTTAATAAAGTCTTCTTTTAAAATGCAAATATCTTGTGGAAGACCTTGAGGGTTAACTGTCATCCATATCTCATTTTGTAGATTTTAACTCACCTATTTTCCTTCCAACATCTGAGATCAGCATTCAGATCTGCTCCGAGAAATTAAGGGTTTTGATGGAAGGTATCTGGGGAAAGGGATCAAGGGGTCCTTCTCAGAAGAGTGTGACTTGGATGGAGGTGGCCCTAACTGATAGGGAAATCCCGATTAATTAGAGGGCAACAGACAGAGGCCTGTGTGACTGGAGAGTGGGGGACTCTGGGAGCTGAAAGGCAGCACACAATAAATCCCTCAGGCTATATCCTTTCCAAAGTCTGACGAAAGACTATTTCTTCCACTGGGTTTTCACACTACTTTCATTTACATAAAAAGAGGATCCTATTATGAAAAAACAGCTCCAACCTTAATGGAATCAAGCCAACCCACTTGAATATGGCCATGGAATTGTCTTTTCTTATTCCTTGCTGTTGGGGATTGAATCGTGCCCCCCACAAAAGGCATGTTCAGGTCCCAAACCTAGGTCCTGGGGTTGTGAACCCCTTTGTAAGTAGAACCTTTGAAGAAGAAGGTGCCCAAACCGAATGAGGGTGGGTCTTAATTCAAGTCGTCTAAAGTCCTTATAAGCAAAGCAAATTGGACGCAGAAGCCATGGCGGGCAGCTAGAAACTGGAAGTTAATGGAACTGGGAAGAGAAAGAAGGCTGTCACGTACATTGCCATGTGATGGAAAAACTCGAAGACTGCTGGCCAGCCAGAAGATACCGACGAGGGAGGAAGCAAGCTGTCTAGCCTCTGAAACCGTGAGCCAATAAATTCCTTGTGTAGTATTTTTCTTAGCAGCTGGGGAAACTAAAACACCTGCTTTAAATTTTATAATGTAATACATAGCATTTAAGTTTTCACCTGGCAAGAGGATCCTCATTATGCAAATGATTATACTTATATGGTAACTTTGTTAATATTTTTAGTAATGCTTCCAACATCCCTGTGAGATAGGGAGTAGAAGGGCTGCCCATTTAATTTTAGAGATGAAGGTACTGAGACTAAAGCATATCAAGAGATTTGCTTTGGCTAAACGGTAAGTCAAGCTGCAAAAAAACTACCACCAGCACTTATCTCCAAGAACTTGGGTAAATCACTGGATGGCACTGCATTTAGATAGGAGATCAAGAAAGAATATTATTTAATATTATTAAAGTTGAATAAAACCACAAATTTAAAAAAACAATTACAAAAGTAATTGATAATTGAAACAATACAGAAGGAAAAGTGAAAGTTCCCGTGTTAAGATACTGTTGTATCCACTCCTTTTTTCCTTAATGCAGAGCACTGGCTTTTTGGGGGAGGTGCTAACCTCTGCACAGCTTTGTATTCAAGATAAGGCCCCTTCCCAGCCCAAGGGGCGAATCATGACTGATCTTATTTCCCTTGTAAATGACTGGCTCAAGCTTGTGTTGTGATCCGATCGTCCCCAATGTAATGAGGATAAATCTGCTGGTGGGATTCTGGGAGAGGTTTCCTCCCTAATATAAATAGGGTGCATAAGCAAACACTTCTCTTCTTTGCTGGGCATGGTCATGACTACATATGATGCCTGGAATTACAGAAGACATCTTGAAACCATTAGGGGAGCCACTGTAAACCTGCTGAAAATGGCTAAGTGGAAAGATGAAAAAACAGTTGGGTCCTTAATAACATTTCTAAGTCACTGGATTGATCAAACCAGGTCAATTGTCCCTTTTAGGTACTTTTTATGAGAGGAAAATATTCTTAATTCTTTAAGTAACTTAGTGGTTGACTTTGTTTCCAGATGCCCAAAGCATTCAAATGATAAAGTTCTCATGCCTCCTGCAGGTTTCCAGAGGTAACCACTGTTAGGACTTTGCTGAATGTTCTTCTAAATACTGTACAACGCGCATACAAACACATATACACATTTAGGTTATAATTTTTTCTTAACAACGAAAAATGACCTCAAGTATTTATCTTGCATCATGGATAAATAGTAAATCAAACCTATGTTTTACTCCAGCAGAAAAGAAAGTAAACCTATAAAATGTTTAGAATGTTACTTCAGTAGTTATTTTCTCTGCTTGTTCGTTTTCACCCTCTTCTTTCCCTCACATTTATTGAACATTTACTGTCTGCCAGGCACAGACAAGGTATGACATACTCCCTAGCCTTGGTTTAAATTATGTAATACAAATGTCAACAAATTAAAATGTTTCATTTACTCAGCTTGAAATCATAGGAGGCAAAGCATTAGAAAGATCTGATTCTTTACTCAAAATAATTGACACTACTCGTGCACTGACTTTCCAAACTTAAGTACAATAATTTCTGGGCATGTTTATTCAAGGTTTAGATTATTTAAAATTACAAAATTAATTCAGGAGACAACCAGCAAGATGACAGCAGAGTAAAGAGCTCCTAGAATCAGCTCCTGCTACAGGGGCAGTTGGTGATCTCCCAGAGCTATCTAGAGCACTTGTTTGGGGGCTTCAGGAGACCAGAAGAGCATCCTGCCACCTCCTTGAAAGAATGGAAGGAGGAGATGCCCATCTGCAGGGAAGATTTGTGAGTAGAGCCCTCCACGCCCCGGAGGCCGGTGCCCATCCTTCATTGGAGGCACAAGCCACCTCCGGAGCTGCTCCGTGGCTGGAATTGGAAGCTCCACTTCCCAAAATGGGGAAGGAAGAGACAGCTGGGCACCAACTTCAGCTCCTGATTACTAAATTGGGCGGGCTAAAGTATAATTCTAAGAACAGCTAAAGTTTGAACCTGTCCAAGTCAGAAAGAGGCTGGTGGCCACCATCTTAACTCTGCGCCTGACAGGAGGGGAAGCGGGGCTGACTGAAAATCCCAGTGCTGGCAGGGACCAGCTTCTTTCCATCTAGATCAGATTGCAGCTCTAGCCTGAGCCCCAGGCCCACCTCGGGCAGGGAGGAAGCCGGGGGATGCTGCGCCAGGCCATGCCACAAAGGCCGGTTATCATCCTACTTTGGCAGCGCAAGCCGCCCCAGGAGCTACTCTGTGGCAGGATTTGGAGGGTCCATTTCCCAAAAAACAGGGGGGGAAGAGATGGTTGGCCACCGATTTCAGCTGCTGATTAGTAAATTCAGCTGGCTAAATTTACTAAACAGCTAAAGTTTGAGCTTGTTCAAGTCAGAAGGGGGCCGGTAGCTGCCATTTTGACTCGACCCCCAGCAGGAGGGGAAGCCGGGCTGACTGAAAATCACAGTGACAGTAGAGACCAGCTTCTTTCACCCGTATCGGCCTGCAGCCCTAGCCTAGGCTTCAGCCCCACCTCTGGCAGGGAGGAAGCTGGTGGGCCCTGCACCAGCCTATCCAGGAAACAGCAGGTGATGTGGCTGTCACAGACTGAATAACTGGAAGTCTACCAGGGCAACTGCAGTCATCTTGGACCTGCACTGTATAGATTGCTGCCCACACCTGCAGCTCCATCCCCGCCCCAGGCAGGGCAGAAAGGGGCATGAAGCTTCATCAGTCTCTCTGGGCAGCTGCAGTCTAGGCCTGCATGAGTTGGCTCTGTCCCTACCCCTGGCAAAGGAGAAAGTTAGGAGAAGCTTCACTGGTCTTTGGGGCAATGAGGGCAGCTTGAGCCTCCACAGCTTCCAGCACCAACTACATTCTTGGCTCCTACTATACAACCAGCAAGGGAGAAAGGGCAAGAAAGCCCTAAACTAAAGAGAGAAACTGCACCCAGAATAAATACTCTAGTAAGTCAGATGCCAAGACACCAACAAAAAATTACAATCCACACCAAGAAACAGGAAGATATAGCCCAGTTAAAGGAACAAGATAAACCTCCAGGTGATATAAAGGAATTGAGACAACTAATCATAGATGTTCAAACAAAT
>JAQZBX010070179.1:0-15446 GCA_029593785.1 Cabassous unicinctus
AAAAAAATCAGCTACACTTCTCTATAAACCTTGAAGGATAAGAGGACGGTTAAAGAGGTACAGAGAAATATCTTTTCCCGAAGATTCTCTCTCAACTCAACATTGGCAATCTGGACTGGGTTTTATTAAGGAAGTTGGTGGTTCTCCCTAACAATATTTCAGTTCTCATTAACTCTTCAGTTAAGATTTTACTAGACTTATATTGCAGCTTCATGTTCTACAAGTTCATGAGCTATTGAGAAAAAAAGTTAGGGTGCAATTTTCTACAGAAGCATGCTTCATAAAAAATGTTTTCATCTACAGCATTTTAATAAGAAAATGACATTAATATTTCTGATACAGAAACCTAACTAGTTTGTGAAAATAAACTTAAAAATTAATATTTTCTTGATAAAAATGACCACAAAATTTAAAACAAGCTTGAAAAATGATGCACCTAAAATCTTGATATTTAATTGTGTGCTCTTGGTCTTTTAAAAGGTACACAAGTTGGAAATCTCACAGCTAACAGTCAAAGAATTACCTGACACTAGTGGCTTTAACTGCAAATGCATTTATTTGTTAATATTTATCTCATATATCTTTTTTCATCATTTCACACTCAATCTTTCTGTGTCCTTATGTTTTATGCTTGTCATTTTATGAGTGTTACTTGTAAACAGCAGATAGCTGAATTTTTTCTTTTATTCAAATTAAAATATCTGTATTTAAACTAGAGAGTTTGGTCCTTTTATAACTAATGATATCATTGATATGTTTGGAATTATATCTAATCATTTTACTTTACTGTTTCTATTTGTTCTGATTATATTTACATTTTTCCTCCCTTTCTGCCATATTTTTAGTTTACAATTTTTAAATTGCCCTCCATCCCCCCAACCCACCACTGGCTTGGCACTCTATTTCGTTTCTTTAGTAGCTATTTATATTAACTAGGAATTGCTCAGAATGAGTGAAGTACTTTGTACTTTTAACATCATCTTAACTACCGGCTCCACAAATCCTTTTTCAATGGGATCCTGATATAACTTCAAAGATGACAAAGACCGGTCTTGCTTACAGAGGCATGAAATATTTTGTTAACCTTGTGAACACAAAGAATCACATGGGAGGCAGTTAGAGTAGCATGAGGGAAAGAGGCAAGTGTGTCCACCACATTCCCAGGTTTAGACTGTGCTTCATTCATTCGTTCCTCCATCCATGTAGTCAATGAACATCCATGTAGTGAATGAAGAGATCTTTGCTGAGTGCCTCTCACGCTAAAGATGTATTGCTTGTTAATGCAACCAAATTGTTTCATATGAATGTTCCTTCACTGACTAAATTGTATTTTCCAAAAGAACAAAGAGATTATCTTCTATTTGTTTTCCATCTTCTCACTCAGTAGTTCTCAAATCCTGGTGAGCATCAGAATCACAGGGTAAGCTTGGCAGTCACAGGTGGGGCCCAGGGATTTGCATTTTTAACTAGAGCTCTCTCTCAGGAAGAGGAAGCATGGCCTGTCCTGTCAAACCTGCACACAGTGACATTCCATAAATACTTGCCAAGGTGAGGTATATGCCCCAGAAAGGGGGTGGTGGTGGTGGTGCAATTGTACATAGAAGCAGTAAATCAGTAGCTGAGATATTAGTTGATGAGACCTTGATAGTATGGTGCACAGAATAAAAGTTAATCAAAAGGAAAAACAACCATGGTTACATTTTATCTTTATATTGAACTGGCCCATGTAATCCAATGAAGTTGTACTAAGAACTGGATTCTTTCAAAATCCTCTCTGGCTGAGAAGTCCTCAAAATAGATTAGACCCAGTAAGATTGCAAAGAATCTTTGGAATTGTGAAAATGTTGCTCAGTGGCAAAAAAAAAAAAAAGTATGCTACTATAATTTCAAGACTTCAATAATGCCACATAATGTCAAATGGCAGCCAATTATATACTTTTCTAAAAGAAGTCATATTTCTGGTGGCAGTAAATTGTTTTCCAGACAGAAAATTTCTTCGAAAAATGATAAAGAATTGTTTGTTTCCACTTGTGGATTTATATTTCAGTTGAAGGAGGAAATGCTTAATGCTAACTAAGTGCCTTTGCTTAGCAACATCACAAACACTCACTTGTAACTTCCCACGATTATGTGCTAGATGGTACCTGGCTCTTGGTTAATCAAGAATTGTTTCTGCCCTAGCCTTGCTGGCAGAGACAGAGTTGATCCATTTTGTGAGACACTACACATCTGCTGGCCTCTGTCTACCCCGTCTTCATTTCCTAGCTGCTAAAACTAAAACCATGAAGTAAGTTGACTTAAAAAAATGGGAATTCATTGGCTCACAGTGTTAAGGCTAGGAGAAGTTCCAAATCGAGGTGTCAGCAAGGCAATGCTTTCTTCCCCCAGACTATGGCATTCTGGGGCTGGTTTCTGGTGATCCTTGGTCCTTGGCTTTTCTGTCACATGACAATGCACATGGCAATGTTTTCTCCTTTCTCTTCCAGGTTACTTTGACTCCCAGCTTCTGGCTGTTCCCGGTGGCTCCTCTGTCCATGTCCAATTTCCTTTGCTTTCAAGGACTTCAGTCATATTGGATTAAGGTCCACCGTCATTCAGTTTGGGCACTCCAGAACTAACAACATCTTCAAAGGTTCTATTTACAAATGGGTTCACACCCACAGAAACAGGTGTTGGGACCTGAGCATGCCTTTTATGGGGACATGATTCAATCCCTAACACCTCCTTAGAACATGTCTTATTGCTATGGTTCCAGTGCTAAATTTGACATTCATCTCAGGCATCCTGTCAATCTGGACATGACCTTCCTAAAATTCTCTTTAAGAGTGGAGTAATAGAATAGGAAAGAAGGAATTGGTAATAGAGACTATCACCAACTCTTCTTGCTGATGAATGTTAAATTACCATATGATCAATGCAGACTAATCAGTGATCCTGAGTGTACATGGGATGCCTTACATTGTTGGTTCAAAAACTGCTATTCAAGGCCAACTCACAGTTGAGATTAGAGTCTTGCCTAATATTTTAAAACTGCTTATAAATAATCTAATTTGATTATTTTTGATAGGTAACACAAGCAGAAAATTCAAAGATAAAAAGTGTATAGAGTAAAAATATTCCCTTTCTCTGGTTGTTGCCCCAAAACCCAGTTCCCCTCCACAGAGGAACCTCTGTTTTCATTCTCTTGTGCATCCTTCCAGAAATACTTTAAGTCCATATAATGAATTAATAATGCTTTCAACAAATATTTATTGAGTACCTAATGTGTGTCAGTCACTCTTCTGAATAAGGGGTATAGAGCAGCGAACAAAACTTAATATTTCTTCTTTTCAGGGAGTGTGCCTTCTGATTCAGGAAGAGAGATGATAAATATGCTAATTTTGTGGCATAATAGAAGAAGATAATCACTATGGAAAAAAATCAAACAAAATGGAGGTACAGAGACTTGGAAAGGTATGGAAATTGATGGAAAAATTTAAGAGTGATCAGCAAAATCCTCACGGAGAATTGGCATTTGAATAAAGACATGAAGGAGATAAGAGAGAGCAAGCTCTGTGGCTATCAAGGAATAGCATTCCAGAAAATGTGCATTTGGGAGCAAAGAGTGGGAAAGGAGGGCAAGTTAAAGGTGGGCCAGAAGAAGCAGGGATTTGTAACTGTAATGAACTTAGCTTTTATTCTGAGGAAATAGGGAGCACTGGTGCATTTTGAGCAAGTAGTGACATGATCTGAATTACTTTTTGGCAGGATACTCTGGATGCTTTAATGAGAATAATCTGAAATGTAGCAAAAGCCAAAGACAGGAGAATACTTAGGAGGACACTGCAGAAATACGGGGAAAGGATGATGATGGGTATGATGGGTTACCCAAACTATGATAGTAGCAATGGAGGTGGTAAGAAATGGTGAGATTCTGAATATAATTGACAGTAGATTAGATTATGGCTTGGATGTGGGCTGTGAGAGGAAGTCAGGTGCTAAGAGTGATTCCAAGGAGTTTAGTCAGAAAACTGGAAAAATGGAGGTGCCATTGCTTCAGATGGGGGACACTGAAGGAGGAGTGGAATTTCTGGGGTAGAAGAGAAGAAGTTCAGTCTTAGATTTGCTAATTTTGGGATGCTTATTAGACATCAAAGTGGAGACACTACATAGGCAGTTGAATATACAAGTATGAAATTCAGGAAATAGATTTGAGCAGAAAATAAAAACTTGAGAGTCAAAGGCAAACAGATGGATTTGAGATTGGAGGAGCCCCCACAGGGGTGAGTGCAGATTTGAAGAGAAAGGGACCAAGTTAGAGCCCTGGACCCTCCATTGTTTGCAGTGAAAGAGGTATGGAGGAAAAGCAAAGAGACTGAGAAGAAAACCGTGTGTGGTATCCTGGAAGCCAAGAGAAGCAAATATTTCAAGGAGGCAAAATGACAATTGTGTCTTATGGTGCTTAACAATTTATTGAGATGTAAGTCAATGGCGATACTGATGAGAAGAATTGAGTGGGAAAAAACAAATTAGAATGGATTTAAGTGTAAAGAGCAGAAGAGAAACTGAAGAAAATGAGTATAGATTATCTCATTTGAGGAGTTTTGTTGTAAAAGAAAACCAAGAAAAGGGGTAATCATTAGAGGGTAAAAATATGATAAAGGGGAGATTTTTTAAATGGGAGAAATTAAAAAAGTATGTTTCAAAGTGCTGATGACAAGGAACTAATAAAGAGAGGAAATGGAAAAGTGTCTTTACATTTATTTATTTTGTTGCATATTTAATACATAGTTACACACTAATCTGAAAGAGTTCCCACTTAATTACAGTATTTCATCAAATTTAAGATATCACTGATCCCAAAACACACCATTCTTATTTGACTGCTATGAAAGAAAAAAATACTGTCATTTATACTATGACAGACCATTATTTGATAGCCACATGCTTATTTCAGAGATGTTAAAATGTAAAAGAAAAAATGCTCATAAGCAATGAAACATGATCTACATCTTGGGTATCCCATTTTATCAATGTACAATATTTTAACCAATCCTCTTTTGATGATGATTTACTTATTTTCAATTCTTTGATGTTACAAAAATCCTGCAGTGAATATGCTTGTACATGTGTAGGTGAATCAGTAAAAGAAATTCCAAGACATGTGATTGTAATCTTACGGATATTTCAAATGGCTGTGCATAGAGCTTTACCAGCCTTCAGCAATGTCTGAAATTGCCTGTTTGCCCACACCCTCATCCAATGTATTATGTTAGCAAATATATTAATCTTTGTTGATATGTTGTGTTAGGTACAATAATGTCCATGTCCTATTCCCCAGCACCTGTAAATATGTTACCAGGTGGGCTCAAGGTAATCACAGGGGTCCTTGTAACTAAATGACGGAGTCAGGAAAATCAGAGAAGAAGATGTGAGGATGGAAGTAGAGGTCAGTGTGATGCAATTGAGGGTTTTGGAGATGGAAAGGGACAAAAGAATGTGTGCAGCCTATAGAGCTGGAGAAGATAAGAGATTGGATTCTCGCCTAGAGATTCCAAAAGAAACACAGCCTTGCTGACATCTTAATTTTGGTCCAGTGAGACCCATTTTGGACTTCTAACCTCCAGAACTGTAAGATGATAAATTGGTGTTGTTTTAAGTCATTCCACTAAGTTTATGTTAACTTATTACAGCAGTGTTATGAAAAATACATATGGTATTTTTTAAAATTGTAACTAATAATTTTCATTTGCAATTATCTTTCTATGATTCAGGATGAGAATCTTATGATAAGTCTAAGACACATTTGTACTCTTTTTTTCTATGAACTGTCTGTAGTAATCCTTTAGCTAGTTTTCTTGTGAGTTGTTAGTATTTTCAATTTTGGGGGTACTGTTTATATACTTAAGAAATTAGCTCTTTGTAGTAATGAGTGGCAATTTTTTCTCATTTGTCTTTCAATTATATTTCAGGTGCAGGTGGCCATCAATCTTTATTTTATGGTCTTTGAGTTTTGTGACATACACCAAACTTTCCTTCTTATTTAAAGGACATATTTAAACATCTCCATTATTTTTTGTAGTCTTTTTATGGTTTCAGAGTTTATGTTTAAATTTTGATAGATTGGGCATTTATTTTGGTATATGTATTGAGATAGAATTTTTCTAACTACCCAGCTGTTTTCTTCCCATTTAACTTAATAATCTATATTTGCTCCACTGATTTGAAGCCAACTATATCATATACCAAATCCCCATATGTATCTGTTTCTGGACTTTATACTTTGTTTTATCCATGTATCTCTCTATGTATATGTCAAAACCATGTTGTAATTATTTTAGTTATAACAAGTAATATGTGATAATATCTGGTAGGTCTGGTCCCCTCTCTACTGATTCCCTTTAAGAACTTTACTACCTATAATAACATCTTTATGCTTGCAGGATCTTCTACATTTTTTGCAAAGATTATTTTTAGGTAGTTTATCACTTTTATTGCTATTATATATTTGGAATTTTTTCCCATTATATCTTTTAACTACTTTTTGTTATTCCATATTAAGGTAATTCATTTTTATATTAATTTTTAAACCAGCCATGGATTCTTTTGGGGTTTCCAAAAGCAATTATATCTGGCAAATAATGATGATTTCACTTTTTCCTTTCAAAATGTTAAACTTCATTTCTTTTTCTTGTCTAATTGCATTGAGTAATATCTGCAGAAGAATGATAAATAATGGTGATGCCTTATACCTGACATTGGGAATGTTTCTAGAATTTTCTAACTAAGCTTGGAAGTTGGTTTTGTGTTGAGATAGATATACTTTATATATCATGGAGTTATCAATACTTTCCTATTTTATGCATTTCTTGTTTTAATAAAAATAGGTGTTGAACTATTAAATGCTTTTTCAACATTTATGTTAAGGATTGTAAGATTTTTTTCTCTTTTAATCTGTTGTTATATGATTTGTATTAATACATTTCTGAATGTTGAAATATCCTTGCATATTTTGTATTTTTTCCTTCTAATATGTTGCAGGATTATGTTTAGAGATAATCTATTTATGTTTTTTGCCTCAATAATATTGTTCTCTAGATTACTTTCCTCTGCAAACTTTGCCAAGTATTGTTATCAATGTTTTGATATAGCACAACATTGGGAATGTAAGTAATATCATTGAATTGTAGCCTTGAAAGTGGTTAAATGGAAAATTTTGAGTTGTATATATATATATATATGTTACCACAATAAAAAATTAAAAAAAGAATATGAAAACTTTCCTCCATTTTCACACATTCTGAAAATATTTGAATGGAACATTCAAACAGAATATTACATGTTATTTAACATTCAGTAAATTTTTGCTTTGAAATTATCTTTTTTATAGAAATTTGATTTTATGTATTTTATATATCATTTATATTTATATCTCTATTTTATTACAAATCATCCTCTTTGTCCATATTCTTTATTATGCTCACATAGAGCTGAGCAAAATAGTCTCATGATCCTCTTAATTTCCTCTGTTTATACCCATTTAATTTAATTAATTTATTTATTTTGTTTTGTTTTGTTTTCTTCTATTTTACCGGATTAACTTAGCTAATTATACATCAATTTTTAGGTTAACCAGATTTTGGATTTGCTTATAAGTTCTACAATTTTTCTGTTTTCTAATCAATGAACATCTGTTTTTATCCCTCTTAATTATTCCTGTGCATTCCTTAGAAGTTTAGATTTTTTTTTCTTGTCTATTAGTAGAATTATTTAGTGCTATGACTTTTCCTTTGAGCATGACTTCAGTTATGTATTATAAGTTATTTCATATCATGTTTTCATCAGTCCCTTCTGGATATATTACAGTTTTGGTATCTTTATTGATTCAAGTGTTAAGAGAAATTGTTGAGATTCCCACTTGGTTATGCTTTTTTAAATTGTTATTTTTTCTATATCCTTAATTATTGTTTTGACCATTTGGTCTGTTGATGCCTGTTATATGTAAATTAAAATCTTCTATTTCTCTTATATTCCTGGTAATTTTTATAATGATACTGCTGCTGTGTTATTTGGCAATTAGATATTAATATTGTAAGATCTGCATTGTAGTTTCTACTCTATATCATGTCAAAGTGCCATTCTTTGTCTAGATTAATATTTTTGCCTTGGATTTAAATTCATTTGATGTCAAGATTATGGTCCATGCTTTCTTGTTCTTTATATCTGCCTGGGATGGCTTTGCCTCCCTTGGGATTTCTTCCTTTTATCAGTCACTTGGCTTTAGAGTCTTCCTTTTAAACTTCATATACCTGGGTTTTGTGTTGTGTGTCTGAGTCTTTCTTGTAGATGAGTTTTATCAGTTTAAACTTATTGAAATGTTAGGTACAATTGTTCTTATTTCCACCTTTACTGTTTTATTCATTTTTTAAATGGTTCACTATGTGGTAGAAGAGAATTCTGGTTCCATTTCTTTATAGCAGTGGACTCAGGAAGTTGAGGGAAAGGTGTATTGGTGTTCCACTTATGAATGTCAGGAATAAAGATGGCTCTCTGCATTGTTTACTCCCCAGTATATGTGTGATGGTTAAAGTGACAACTTGGCTAGGTTATGGTGTCCAGTTGTTTGGTCAAGCAAGTTCTGGACTGATTGTTACAGTGAGGGTATTTCATGGATTTAAATCATCAGTCAGTTGACTGCATCTAAGGCTGAGTACATCTACAATTAACAAAGGACACAGCCTTCTGCAATGAGAGATGCTTCATTCTAGCAGTTGAAGGCCTTAAAGGAAGAACTGATGACTCCAGTAGTAAAAAAGAAGAATTTCTATGTCTGCCTCAGCCAACCAGCTTCTTCTGAGAAATTCAGCATCACCACTGTGTTCCCAATTTGAGGCCTGCTCTATGGAACTCAGATTTGCCAATCCCCATAGTCGCATGCGGCAATTCCTGTAATAAATCTCCTGTCCGTTCTGTTTCCCTGGGGAACCCTGACTAACACAAGATGACACTATGCTTTATGAACCAGTATCCTTGCTATGCTTTGGAGAAATTTTCACTTTTTTGTGTTTAATCTTCTGTCATCTATGCTGATACCTCTTTTATACTGATTATCTATAATAAATAAGAATTATTTAATTGGCAATAGGCATAGATAACTCCCATTACTACCATTATGAGAGTTACTGACATCTTGCCATTCTGAAAACTTCACAATATGGTTTCAACATTTCTGAAGTTGTATAGTTCCTATACCCTCCCCCCAAACACACAACACAAAACATATCAGCCCTTCTGAGATATTTTAAGTAAAAGTAAAATAATTTTGCCTTGAGAGTTTTTGGTTGATTGCTTTTTGCTGTAGGTGATTTTTTCATCATACACCATCCTAGGCACTTAAAAGAATTGCACAGGTAAATAGTACATCAGTATTTTGTGGGTAATGATGCACCCAGCTGAGTGATCTTCTTCATTGTACAATCGAAAGCCTGACAACTCTACTTTCTTTGTCAACTTAATATATTATATTCCTAATTTGAATGAATATAAATGTCAAAATTCAGTCTCTAAAATAGCCCTGCAGCATCTCAACCTTCAGCTTTTGGGGAGGATGCCAGAGTTTGTTCTGTAAGATGCTTCTTAACTGCTAATGATTAGGACCACAAAGCTTAAAGGCACACCTAACACCTCATTTGAAAAAAAAAATACCCATTAGCAGAAGCTACTCTGGTGTGTGTGAATGAAAGAAAACAAATTTCTCCAGACATCATGTCCCGGAGACAGAACCAAATAGTGGGTGTGCTGTCACTTGATGACCCTCTGCGTTAATGCTGCTTCAGGCATTCTCATTTTAGTTTTGCATTAGCAAATAATCTTATTAAAATGATGGCCATGATAACACTGATTGATGGAGAGGCAACATGCCTGGTGGAAAATACTCACAATTTATAATCATCAGTGCTTTAACAATGTAAAAATGTCATTTAAAATGCTCTGTATATTTAATCTATTTCTGAGAGAAATTCTAATGATTTAGAATCTAAATCTATATGAAATTCTAATGATTTGAATGTAATATTCATTGAAGGATTCTTCATTTTCATTCTGTCTCCTCATCTCCTCTATACGAAGAGTTACTTTAATCTCTAAGAACTTTATTCTGGAAGAATCAATGATTATTAAATGCCAGAGTATGGGGTGATGAAGGTGGTATAAATTTAGGAGCAATCATAGTTTTCCCATTTCTCACTGTGAGCCATCTTTGGACAATCTATTTTAGAACACAGACCTAGGTAGAAATTCTGTGACCAAGCAGAGAAAAAACAATCTTTCTTTATCCCTTCACAATAGTGCAGAATCTTTCTTTCGTCCAGCAAATATTTGTGAGTATTGTGTGTCAGGCAATGGGATAGATACTGCTGAGCAGGTATTGAAAAGGAACTTTTCCTGCCCTCATGGAACTTGTGGTCTATACAGTGGCCAGATCATAAGTAAATAAGGGGTTTGGGTTTTATTGCAAGTACAGTGGGAAGTCCCTGCAAGGTGAAAGCAATGGTGTGATTTGCACTTTGAAAAGGTTAAATCTGGCTGCACTGTGGTCAATGAACGGGAGGAGGGTGGAGTTGAAGCAAAGAGATCACCCCAAATCTATTGCAGAGGCCCATGACAAGGCTCTGAGGTGGCAGTGGATAGGTTTGAGGTGTGTTTCTTGATAAAGTGGCAACAGGACTTGTTATTGATTGTATGTGCAGGTGAAAGAGTGAAACCAATCAAAGATCTCTCCTAAATTTTTGGCTTGAGCAATGGGACAGATGGAAACATTTCCTGTGACTAGGAAAACAAGGCAGGAATATGTCCAGGGTTAACCCTACATAAAAGTTTTCCTAGGTCCTTACTTACTTTATCTGTGACATTAACCTCATAAGGTTAAATATTACTATGCCCATTTTGTTGATCAAGCAACTGAGGCTGAAAGAGGTTATATAATTTGCTTACAGTCATATATCTAGTGAGTAAAAGAGTCAGAATTTATTACTAATCTAGCATCTAAACTCAGACTCCATTCTTTTTTCCTTTATGCCATTCTCCATATAGTTTAGCAGGACTTTTAAAATGTGTTTTTCCTTTATTTCTCTTTTAATTACTCATTCTTCTCTGGTGTCCCATGATAGTTTTTTTTTTTTTTTATCTTACTGGAAATATGGATATAGGAAGCAGATGGGGCTCAAGCAGTTGGTTCCCTGCCTCCCACAAGGGAGATCCTGGGTTCAGTTCCCAGTGCCTCCTAAAGAAGACGAGCAGACACAACAAGCAGACGCAATGAGCAGACACAATGAGCTGATGCAATGAGCAGACAACAAGCAGACAGATGAGGGAACCATCTCGGAGGGAGGAATTAAATATGGATTTAATATATGTTATCTCAAATCCCTTCAAGAACTACAGAGGAGTACAAAGACATCTTTAAATCTTATTACTATTAAAGTTGTTGTAGAATATACAAAGTAATTACATATTTTTTTGCTTTTATAATCTATGCCAGTGCCTGGATTAAGAAAGTATCTAAGATATCAAAAGAAAAATAGACTTCATAAGCATTTAAAAGCACCAGGAAAAGCAGTTAAAAGCTATTTTAAAATGTATACTGCAATGAAGATTTATGTTTTTATCTTTTTATTTTTTGATGGAGATATGGAGAGCCAGACAATCTGGATAAAGCAAATTACTGATGTGGTGACCCAAATTAGCTCTACTAATATTTATCTAGTGCTTATTAAGTGGAAGGCACTACTATTAGATTATGAAACACCCCTCATAACTTAACTTAAAATGACTGGATATGAGCAATATCTGGAAGATTGTAAAGTGACTGGCAAGTCCTCAAAAAAAAAAAAAAAATGATGATAAAGGGCAACATGTCGAGCTACAAGAAGACCAATAGGGAGTCATGGGCATGAATGTCAGGCTTAGTTTGAGCTACAACTTTATTAATGATCTGGAAAAAGAGGCATATTAATGACATTTCCAGATGATACTAAATAGGGAATTGTCAAGCATACCAGTGGAAACAGAGAGATAATATTATGTACAAAGGCTAATAACTAGAAATAAAGGTTAGGCATAAGGAAAAGAATAATTGCATGAAATTCTGCTTTCAAACACCGTATTCTACATAAAGAATAAGAATTCAAAAATAACATTTGCTAATTGGATTCAGCCTGTACCAGAGGTGAGATAAAACAGTAAAACAGTAAAATCCAAAGAGACCAAGGTGTTATACATACAGAAAATGAAGAGCAAGTCAGAAAATCAGTTGCTAACTAAATGGACTAAAAACATTTTGCCATGTTTTCTATATGGAAAGTATTGGGGATTGAGTCATGTACCCCTCAAGACATGTTTTTAATTTTAATCCATGATCCTGTGAATCTGAACACATTTGTAAGCAGTACCTTTTGAAGTTAAGGTGTAGCCAAATTGAATCAGGGTGGTCTTAATCCATGTGACTGGGCGCCTTATAAAGAAAGGCAAATCGGATGCAGCCAGTCAGCAGAAGCCAGAAGTCAGAGGAAGCCAGAGAAGAGAGAGAATTGCATGAGGAGGACTGTCATCACCAGAGCACTACTGACCAAAGGAGAAAGCACGGCCTTTTCGACTTCTGGATTTTGGACCTGTAGCCTTCAAAACTGAGACAATAAATGCTTGTTTAAGCCAACCCATTGTGTGGCATTTGTCATAGCAGCTCTGCAAAACTAAGAGAGAAAGTATATAAAAAAGTAAAGTTTCAAATAAGTAGTAAAGATATGTCAAGGTTGCAAGAGTTTAGTGAATTAAGCATCTTACATCATCCAGCTTCTGTTCGCCCTTCCTGTTTTCTGTAGTTCAGAGTGCAGGACTCCCCAGGCTTTCACTCTGCTTTTTGGAAGGTAGAGCCCCTTTGTGCACCCTCATCACTGCTGAGATGATGTAAGCATGACTTTATCATACTGAAAAGGACTCAGTATTATATTCATATTTTGCATAATGAAGAAACTAGAAAAATACTGAAGCAGTGGATGGGCAGCCTTCTCCTTCCAGTAGACAATGTTAAATTTTGGGAAAAAATTCTTTGTAGGTATTTAAGGTATTTTTTGAATTATGTTTGATCGCAATCCTAGGGTATCTCTCTGGCTAATCTGTTTTTTAGGAAGATAGAACAATGCCATGGAATATACCCTAATCTAGATAATTTGAATCCTGAATTCTAGATCTAGATCTGCCTCAAATTAGCTAAATCAATATAATCATTTGATTATATAAATCAATATAATTTACTTTATTTAATTTATTGGTTAATTTATTCATTCAGTAAGTATTTATTGAGCACCAATGAGAAGTAATCTCTTTCACATCTGAATCTATATAATACTAAAAGTGCATCCCATTTATCTATGTTTATTTTCAGTATTATATATTTACCCTTCCTATTATATTTAACTCATTTAGTCAACAATATTTATTGAGTGGGTACATTTTTACTGGCAATGTGCTAGAGGGGCACTGTCCTTGCCTTCAAGAAATTTACAACCAATGGAGAAGACAGACAAGAAAATAAACAATTAGATTTGCCTTTCTTTATAAGGCACCCAGTCACATGGATTAGAAAACTGGAGTTATGAAGAGTACAATACAGTAATGGGTTGTATGAAACAGAGAAAGGGATGCCAAATCTGGACTTGGGCATTCAGGGAAAGATTCCTGGGAGAAGTGGCAGCTGAACTGAAATTTGAAGAATGTATAGGAAATAGCTAGATGAATAATGCAGTTAGCACAGGTGTTCGAGAAAGGAACAGCTTGTAAAATGGCTGAGAGGTGAAAGAAAGTATAACTCTTTGTAAAAGAGAAAGTAATTCATTAGGATCGAGCATTTGGCATGGTTGGATGGAAATGAAGTGAACAAAAGTTGCCAAAATATGAGGATATGTGGTGAGAAAGACAAGGACCAGATGATTAAGGGTCTTTCAAGCCAAGTTGATTACTTTGGTTCTTTCCTGAAGTTTTTTTGGTGTGGTATTCTAAAAGAGGTGTAAGCCGAGAATGACATGCTTACATTTTTTATTTTACAATGAACACTTGGGCCTTGATGTGAAGAATTATAGGAAGGGAAGGACTCAAAGCTCCTGTAACAATCTAAGTGAAAAGTGACAGTGGCAGAGCTAGAAGAGTAGTATTCGGGAATGGTGATGATAATGACAGTGATGGTGATCAACATGAGAGCTAATGTATATTGAGCATTTACCAAGTTCCAGACAATGCGATTATTTTTTAAGCTTTGGATCCTTTATTCTTCACAACTAGCCCATAAAACAGACACTTATTATTTCCACTTCACAGATGAGGAAACAATGGCTTCCTCAGGAATTCCCATTTAATGAGTGGCAGAGTCAGTCTTTGAAACCAATATATCTGACTCTGTTTGTTAAGTTTGCAATTTTTATTCCAGTTTTTTTCAGGTGCTGGGTAAACAGTGGTAAGAAAGACAGATGATGGTCTTCACCCTTACAAACTAGTTGGGAGAAAGACTAAATTTGTTACAGCTATGATACATGCTATCTAGAGAAATGCTGGCACTGTAAGCATGCATTACAAAAGGATCTCACAGAAATTAAGCAACTTGCCTAATACTACTCCATTAGAGAAGCAAAGAAAGGACTTCAAACATATCGACTACCTAGCTGTGGACTTACAACACGGCTGTGAGCATCATAAGCATGTAAGATGCTTGTTGACAAAAAGCTAGAGGACTGAAAGAGAATCTCCAAACAAACAACAACAACAACAACAACAACAAAAACACACGTAGATTCTAAACCTAGAAAGTGCGATGTATGGGAAGAAAACATCTTGATGTTCAATATAACAAATTAGATAAAGACTAAAAGTCTCCACTGGATTTAGCAACAACAAGCTTGTAAATGACTTAAGCTCTAAATTAGAGAAACAAGAGTCAGATTTCTGAGAGTAAAGGAAGGATGAAGTTAGAAAGTAGAACCAATTTTAAAGAACTTTGGATATGAAGGCAATGAGAAAGCTAGAAGTAGATGCAGGGATAACTAGAAAAGAAGGTCTTGAGGAGATAGAAGGTGATTAGATCCAGAGCATAGATGAAGGGAGCATTCTTAAACAGGTGAGAGGACTGCCACCTGTAGGCATCTAATTTTCTTATGAAGTAGTATATTAGGTCATCAGCTATGAGTGATGGGGAAGGCAGTGAGTTTGGAGGTTTAAAGACAATGGAGAGGGGAAGCGGGTGTGGCTCAGTGGATAGAGCCCCCGTTTACCATATGGGAGGCCCGGGTTCCCGTCCCGAGGCCTCCTTGTGAGGGCACGCCGGCCTGAGCGGTGCGGTGGGCTGATGCAGCAACCTCACGGCAGGAAGCGGGTGTGGCGCAATGGATAGAGCACCCGTTTACCATATGAGAGGCCCCGGG
>JAQZBX010070180.1:0-15459 GCA_029593785.1 Cabassous unicinctus
AATAAATAAATCTTTTAAAAAAAAAAAAAAAGATGTGTGGGTCTGGGCTGCAGCTGGGATTTGATATGGGAAAAAGCACCCTACTGTGGCAACAGGCCGGCCTTGAGCTTCTCCCTTGGTTGTAGTCTTCCTAACGGCTTCCACCCCTTTTCTTTGCTATTTGCTCATCCTAGCCTCTGAGGTCCTCTTCGTGGGCTCTCCTGGGTTTTCCTCTATTTAGTTTGTTCCTATTCCAGGATGTCCCCGTGCTTTCCATCTTGCCTGCTTTCATTTGCATCACTGGAGGGGGAAAAGGAATTATGTGCTCCCCTCTGGTTCTACGCAGCCAGTATTAGACATTGTGTAGACTGGATGTACTGTTACCGTGGGGGAAATTATTAAAAGAACGAGGCTAATTCTCTAGTTCACACCTGGGAAGCAAATCTGATGGTGCTTGCACAGGTCTTTAATGAAATAGCATTGTTTAAAAAGCTTTCAGAGAAATTCATCACTAATTGATTTCTGAACTGTGGAAAAAGATAACACAGAGAGGTGGGATATTAGCTTCTGTCTGGCCCGATTTCCCAGCAAGCTTTCTATTTCTTCGTTTCCCTTTCCCATGGAAAATCAATAGCAGCCTCCTGAATTGGCATGGCAAACAGTAGGACCTGTATAGAGGCCCACTGATTTAGATGTGATACGTTTTCTTTCTGCTTCAGTTTTTTTTTTTTTTTCTTGTTGGCTTTTTGGGCCCTAATGGGGGATCTTCGTGAAAGTCGTGTGATTCAAGATAAAGGCAGCAAGTGGGAGAGACAGACCTGGGCCCCAGGTTGGGTGTACTTAAAAGTGACAGTTATTTAGTGGGAACATTGGGGTACAGTCTTCCTTTTATCTCCAGGGGCTTCCTGACCTCCTCACCCAATATATAATATGATAAGATATATGATATAATATTTTATATAGATACAAAAACACTTCTTTTTTCTTAGATAGGGATCACTGACACTTTCTCATTCTTATAGGAAGTATAAATAAAAACATTATAAGATTAAAATTTGCTTTAAAAAATTTGATCTGAAACATGCAATCCCATGAGGTACTGAGTTCCAGTGATGCAAAGCCAGTTCTTTGCCAAGTCCCTTAGTCTTTCTTCCTCCCAGATTGCCATACTTACCTCTCTCTCCACTTTGGAATTTCTGAAGCTGCTGCCTGGTGAGTTGGGCTCCTGGGCTACCTAGTGAGCAGGGCTTCTCCTTTTCTCACCTTCCTGTTGACACTCTCTAAGAGATGCCTCCGAATTTAAAGGAACAATGAGGACCACATGCGGGGTCCCAGCTCTCAGGAGAAACAGCTTTAGTTAAAAGGGCCTTACCTCAGGTTTAACTTGCAAATATATTAAGGCGGGTTTTCTCTAAGATGCCTCCACATGTCCAATCGATAGTCTTCACCGGGGCATCTGCTGCATGCTGGGAATGCAGCAAGACCCAACTTCTGCCTTAAAGAGCTCACAGCTAGTGGATGGAAGTGTGATGATGAGGAAGCTCAGGATGCCATGAAATCCTTGAAGGCAGGCACCTCATGCAAGCTGGGGAGACCCAGGAAGACTTTCTGAAGAGGGGCAGCTTGGGCTGAGCCTGGAAGGAGGTATACCATGCTGCCCCTTGTTAACCCTTTCCTCCAGGGAGCCTCACACATCCCGCTGTGGCCCCTGCCATTGCCTTTGAAATAGAATTATCCTATTTATCATCTCAGAAGTATCTTCATTGTAGAATTTTTTATTTTTGGCTCTTCTTGTCAACCTTTATTTAACTCTACTCTGTCCACCACTCAGACTCCCATACTTGCTCTTGGTCAGGTATCTGCTGCACTAGTTCTCAGCATGGTGTTAATAATTATAGTTCCAAAGTTCTCCATTGCATTGCTAGTTCCATTGTAAAATTTCATAAAGAGGTTAATAAAAGAGGGAACTCCAGACCCAGAGGCCTGTGACTGGTGAGTGGAGGAAGTATTGTTGGTGTGAACATTTCGTTGACTCTTCAAATCAGGATTTAGGGAACCACACTTTCTGGTGACTGGGGGGTTAGCTTTTCTGTGTGGTTTGGATGAGCCCCTCTTACTTAGTGACTTCTGTGTATGTACTCTGGGTATGTACTTTTGCCAGATGGTGAGAAGGGGTGGTGGTAGAGGGGCTGCTGTACTTTTAGCTCTGAACACTCCACAATGCCAAGTCACTGCAAAATTCCTTTATGGTTTGACCAAAGGGCAGCGTGACTTAGCAGAGTTGGATGGGGGCCATGGGATCCTGTTCATAGTAGCAAGTAGTTAACACATAAATTTGGGAGAGAGCGTGAAAAGAGAAAATGAAAACAGTTATGTAATCTAGTGAAGAACAAGTACAAGGAGTGGGACTTTTAGAGCAATCGAAGAGAGGTCTGAATAGTTGAAAGAATGGCTTTAGAGGTGTCTAAAACTCTGAGTAGTCATAAGGACGAGGAAAAGAGAAAAGAATTGTTACTTCTTAACCAGCATAAAAGAAAAGTAAAGGGGATCTTAATGGCAGTGTTCAAACATTTGGAAGGTGGTGGCAGCCTCTTGTAGAATTCCACTGAAGACAGCACAAAGGGAACTCCGGTTAAGTCAGAGCTTGTTGGTAGGCCAGAGTGTGGTTAGCCTCTAGGAAGGATTTCTTGCTGCAAGGTGTTTACAGCACTATAGCGGGTTTAATGGATATTTGTCAAGCCACTTGGCTACTCACTACTCGAGGACATGCTTCATGTTTGAAGGAATTTCCCGCCTTCTGAGTTTGTGCCTCCCCAAAAGAGAAGCCAGAAATTGGCCTTCCCAGGCTCCTTTGAATATAGTGAAGGCTCTTAAAGTTATTCCAACCAGACATACCTGTGTCAGGCTTCATTTAGGGGGCCAGTAATGCAAAGAAGCAGGTTCCTGAAGAAATCCATTCTGGCCAAGGTGGGGGCAGAGACAGTCAGCAGCCAGAGGCAGCAATGGCAACATTTCTGATGGAAACACATGGTCGACAGCGTGACCCGTGGCTTCTGTGCTAGTGGGGTTGCTGGCAAGGATTCCGTGGGAGTCATCTGGAAAATGGTGTGATTTGACCATTGTTCCCAGCTGCACGGCCTCCCAGAGGTATTGAGAGTGAGCAGTACCCTTTAATAAAGTTCCTTTCTTCTTAAACCAGCTAGGGATGTTTCTTTTGTTCACAACTAACAACCTTGACTGGTACAACAGGTAACTGAGAGAGCTTGTAGGGTCTCTGGAGACTTCTAGGAATAGGAAAAGCACTCAGCTGTTGGTTCAGCACAATCAGTCAGAGTTCTTGGTTGTGAACAACTGAAACTAACTCTAGGTATTTTAAGCAGAAAAGGAATCTATTTGGAGACTCAGAAACTCAATGGGAGACTAGAGAACCAGCTTGGGCAGGAAGGTAGAGCTTGTGGCAAGAATCCTCTTATCATAGGGAAGCTGGGCTAGGATACTGCTCCAGGGTACCACTTGACCTGCCATTAGATATCCCTGCAACTGCCAGGAATAAACCTGACCATCCCAGAGTCTTCAGACCACTCAGTCCAGTTTCTGGATGGGAAGGTCCAATTGTTTGAACAACCAGGGGTTAAAGACAGAATCTTCCCCTTTTGGCTTCTGAGATGGGAGGCTGGGCATTGTGTCCCATCAGTATTACATACTGAGCGGCATTATCTCAAAAACAAGGGGAAGTTAGATGCAGCAATGATAGCTGTCCATATCAGAGCACATAACTTCTGCTTCTAGTGCTATGAAATGTTGAGCTGCCAGAGATAAATGGAGGTCAAACTTCCAACAGGTGAAGAAATTTCCATGTTGTAAAAATGAGTGAGTGGTCAAGAAACCATTTTTCCATCCTAATTTCATGGTTTATTTGCATATTCTATCATTGTTTTGCATTCTATTCCTTTTACTTAATTCCAAAGAAATTGTTGGGACAATGCAATCACATGTTTCAGAAACTATCAATTTTTCCATCCACCCATCCATCCAGCAAAGAATTTACTAAGTACCTCTGCTGGTGATACAAAAATAAATGAGATAGTTTTTTGTTTAAGGAGTTCAGTCAGTGAGGGAGATGCCATGTAGAAACACAATTGCAATATAAGGTGTATTAGTTTTCCATTGCTGTGTAGCAAATCACCACAAACTTAGCTGCTTAAAACAATATCTATTTATCTGCTCATAGCTCTGTAGGCCAGAAGTCCAGCACAGGGTGGCTGTATTCTCTGCTCAGGGTATCACAAGACTAAAATCAAGGTATTGGCTGGGCTGAGTTCTCATCTGGAGCCTCTGAGGAAAGATCCACTTCTGAGACCATTCTTGTTGTTGACAGAATTAAGTTCCTTGTGGTTGTAGGACCACAACCTGCTGGCTGTGGTCTAGAAACCACTTTCAGCTCCTAGAAGCTGCTCCCAGGTCCTTGCTCCTTGGCCCCCTCCATCTCAGCTGCAGAGAACCTCCCTCCTGTTGAATACCTCTCACACTTTGAATTGGTCTGACTTTCTGCTTTTAAAGGGCTCATGTGATTAGGCCAGGATCACCTGGTAATCTCCTTATCATAAAACTAGCCATATAGCATATACAATAGAGCATAACCTAATTATGGGAGAAAAATCCATCATATCCACTGTCCTGGGGATTATGCAGGGCATGTATAATGGGAGGGTGTGTGTGAGAATCTTAAGGGACATCTTAGAATCCTGGCAAACACAAGGACTTATGGGAACACAAGGAGGTGATACTGCTTCTGGTTTTAGGGCTGGGGAAAATCAGGGCAGTCTTTTTGGAGGGTGTCATCTGCACTCAATTAAAGGTTGAGAAGGTCTTAGCCTGCCATTGTGGGGGTCAGCCAAAAGGACCACTCCAGTTAGAATGTGACAGAGGTGTGATACAGCATGGAGTGTTTGGAAATAAGTTCAGGGTTGCTGGAGAGGAACAGAGTGATGATATGAAGGCCTGAAAGAACCAGAAGAGTTAGGTCAAAGAGGGCTTTGCTATCCTGTCTAAGGAGCTGGGGGAATCAACGAAAGGATTCAAACAGGGAGATGACATGAGCACTTTTTTTTTTTTTTAAGATTTATTTTATTTATATTTGTTTCTCCCCACCCCCTTGTTGTTTGCATTTGCTGAGTCTGCTTGTTGTGTGCCAGTCTTCTTTTCAGGAGGCACCAGGAACCGAATCAGGGACCTCTGATGTAGGAGGGATGTACCTAATCACATGAGCCACCTCCACTTCCTGCTTTGTTGTACCTTTCATTATGTTTTCCTTGTGCCTCTTGTTGCATCATCTTGTTGTGTCAGCTCGCCATGCCTGCCTATTGTGTCAGCTTGCTGTCTTGCATGTCTTCTTTAGGAGGCACCAGGCACGGAATGAACCCAGGACCTCCCATGTGGTAGGTGGGAGCTCAATCACTTGAGCCACATCTTCTTCCCAGCATATTTTTTTTTAATCTTTAGAAAGATCTCCTGGAGTGGTTTGTTAAAACACAGATCTTTGGGCCTCACCTCGGAGTTTTGGATTTACAGTTGGGCAAATTAGTTTCCAGGTGGTCCATTGCTGGACCCTGACTACACTTTGAGAACTGCTGCTCTAGAGAATGGGTGGGAGGGGAACAGGAGTCTGGCCCCAGCAGGAGGCCAGAGTCAGAGGCAGGGTATCCGGGGTGGGGATAGTATGGAGTAGATGGGATTTGAGAAAAGGTTTGGGAGGTAGTGCTGGGACATGGGTGTGAGAGGCAGGGCAGAGTTAGGGCTAAGGCCCTGACAGGGCTAGAAGGGTTCTTAGCCATTATGTAATCCAGTCCTCTCATTTCATGGGTGGATGATGAGATGCTTGGAGAAGGCAATCGACCCCTTTAAAGTCACACAAATAGTTGGTGACCGCACCGGGGCACAACACCCAAGTTCTCTGGCTTCCACAACACAGCATTTGTAAGTTGATTTGGAAAGAACAAAACAAAGTGAAATAAAGCCAAAACATCTCCTAGCTCTCCCAAAAACTCCTTGTCAGTCTCATTCCCCTAGCGCCCAGCTTCCTTGGCCAAGCATGCCTCTGCTGCAAAGGTCATTGTAGCTTGCGTACAAGAGGAACAGAAATTCCCTCACATGGACATGGAGCCATACAGGATACCTGAAAGAGAGGACAAATGTATCAAAGGTGTTTTAAGCCCCCTAACTGATTTCCTTTCAGCCCTAGTCTCTTGGTTGCAGGAGAATTTTCATGGCTGAGAGAAGCAACCTGTGACAAGTCTGCTGAAGCGTGGAGACAAGATAGGGAAATTATGGCATGCTTCTGGGAATTCCAGAGGGACAGATTCTGAACGCGGGCATTCCTTTTCACACACACGCATGTGCTGGTATGCAAATGCACGCGGTGGAGATCAATCTTAACCCCCAAAGACCCTTTTGTCTTACTGAAGCACTTATTAAATGTATTTGTGTTTCCACTGGCAGCTCAGAGTCATCTAAGGAAGGGAACGCTGTGATGTCAGTCAGTATTTGTTGCTGTCAGAGGCTTCCTTGCCTCACGCTTATTGTCTGTTCGGGGCCCATTTTATCCATTTTCTGTGGGCAAAATCATTAATCTTCCTCCTAGCTCTGGTGCTGTGCAGCCCTGACAGCGGGGGTCCTGGCTTCCCGGTAAGGGGCACATCGGGGCCTCCCGACGACCCGGCTTTGATTAGAGAGAGAGGAGTAGAGGAGCCATAGAGAGGTACTGGAGAGGGAGGCGAGCGGGCATCTGCGGTCCCAGAAGGCACGGAGATCTGCGGAAAAGGTCACCCTGTTTTCGAGTGATGCGCAGTGCACCCTGACACTAAAATACACTCGGTCCTATGCAGAGTCACTTGATAAAGAGGCTAATGAAGTGGAAAGATGTCAGCGGAGCTGAGCGGGACAGGCTCTTGGGGATGCGCCATGATTCAACTTTCCGTTGCCATGGAAACCAAGGAGGCTTGGCTTCTTTTCGCTTTCTCCTTTCTTTTGCAAGGTCTCTCCTTGGTAACCTTGACCCTTTCACATTGGCAGCCAGAGATAAGGAATTCCATTTCCCCTTATCTGGTCACGGTTGGTTGGAAGACTCTGAGGGGCCTGCGATGGGGGAGGGGATGCTGGCCGGGGGCTCTGGAGTGCCTTAATTCAAATGCATGAAGTGGAGGGTGGGAGGCGATAGAAAAAGCACACAGTTAATTAAGGTTGATACTGCAGAAGGTTGTTTTCTGAATAATAAATTCTGCACCTTCAAAAACAAGTGCAATTAAAGGAGAGCTAAAAGGAGAGTTTGGTCAGAGGGTGTTTTTGGGTGTGTGTGTGTAGGGATGAGGGATAGAGGTTGACTAAGAGACCCTCTCTGTGCTGAGATCTTGATACTCAGAACAAACGCAGTGTTTGATGATAGCTTGTGACACTGATGCCCATATAAACCCCCTTTGCCTTAAGCAGTGGGGACATTTGTGGCCTCAGTTAATGGAGAAGGGCTTTGAAGTTGACCGGATAGAAGAGTTGTCTTAGGTTGGTATCAAGGAGTGGGGGTTTTCTTCAATTTAGGCTCAAAAATGTTGCTCCTGGATATATGCTTTCCCCCATTGATGCTGAACATCACTTTTCAGTTCAAGTGCCTGCTATACTCTTATGTTCTCTATCTCCTGGAGTGAAATATTAATTGAGAAAAATTTAATGGTCCCTGGCCAGCCAAAGCTTGGTGCTCTTTAGGTTGGTCTTCCACCCCTGGATCAGACAGGGGTGTGTGTGGCCAAGAATATGTAGTCCAAACTAACCCCCTGCTCCACCCACTCAGCAGCTATGGGTTGGGATAAGTTATTAGATGAAGAGAAATAGTGTCAGGCTCCCCCAAGCATCTTTAGTACAGGGACCCTAACTTAATCTTCAACTGATAGCCACAGGAAAGGGACCGCATGTCTTTAAAAATTATTATTAAAAAGGTAAAAATCTTAGCATGCCTTCTTCCTGTATTATAAGAGCCTTAATCTTTTTCAACTGGTAACCTGGGAACATCTCCACAGGTATGTGAAGGAAAAAGGAGATCTCAAATTTGGCTTCCAAGGAGGAAGTTTTCTATGGTGGGGTTCTCAGGATTCACCTAATCTACCTATTTTTTTTTTTTTTTTATGACATTCTAGTTGGTGATCCCAATTGGGACTGGGGTGAGCTGAAGTGTTAGGAAAAGGGCTGGAGAAAAACAAGAACACATCTTCATATATGCTTGCATTTCCATAAAGAAACTCTGACAGTACATAAAGTAAATAAAAAAAAAATTGAAAAATTAAAAATTACCTGTGGAGGGATGAGATAAAAATTGGGTGAATGAATAAAAGGATTGTAAGGCAAACTATACACATTAATTTTTATTTTATTTTTTTCATTTTATCTTCAAAGAAGCTTTAGGTTACAGAAAAGTCATGTACAGAATATAGGGGTTTCTCATATACCCAACATCCCCCACCTATTTCCCTTTCTCCTACTAATAACATTTTACATGTGGATGGTACATTTGTTACAATTGATGTACACATATTGAAGCATTGCTACTAACCATGGTCAATGATTTACATTACGGTTTATATTTGGACCATATACTTTTATAAATTTTCATGAAATTTAACATGGCCTGTATTCATTATTGCAAGATCATGTAGAACAATTCCAATGTCCCCAAAATGCCCCATGTTCCATCTATTCTATTGTCTCTCCCCTCAGGACCCATGGCAACCACCAAGCTTAACTCCTTGAAGAACAAGATTCATAGTTACTTGCAACAACATTGAGGGCTTGACATACTGGCTTGTCCTCTCCTATTAGGCACTGCTTATGCTCTCGAGAGACTCCCTCTCCTCTATTTGAGAATGTAGCAAGACTCGCCAGGATGGGAATCCAACACCTTACCATTCATTGTGTGGGTCTCCACCCACTGATACAATGCACTATGACAGGATGAGCACTCACTCCCTAGAAGCCTGCCCCAGGTGTGCCCTGTCCTGCATGTCCCCCACATTCAACACCGTAAACCAGTAACCCTCCCCTGCCATATGTGCCAAAAGAACATTCCCAACATTGTAGTTTCAACCAATGTTTTATGCTCCTTTCCCGACGCTCCTCCCAGTTCATTAATTTTTTAATTTAATTTTTGAACCATGTACATTTATTACCTGTATGAAAATTAATGAATTATAAAAATACAAGATTAAAGTTACAAAATGGAATATGAAAAAAATATAAAAAGCAGAAAAATCAATGAAATCTCTTTAGAAATATTTTTGCATATACTCTTGCTTTGGGAGTTCTTTCTCTCTCCTTCCTTTCTCACTCCCTTCTGCCTTTCCTTCCTTCTTTCCTGTCTTTTACAGAAGGGGCTTTAAGGTGACTTGGGGGAGAAAACATACATATAATGCTAAACAGATTTTAAAATGGTTTCTTGATTCACCTCTAGCATGATTGAGTGAGGAAGTCAACAAATGTTTTCTCCCCAAAGCAACTATAAAGCTGGACAAAACAGTCAAAAACAACCATTTCAGCCTACT
The DNA here is from genome assembly GCA_029593785.1 of Cabassous unicinctus. Classification (NCBI taxonomy): domain Eukaryota; kingdom Metazoa; phylum Chordata; class Mammalia; order Cingulata; family Chlamyphoridae; genus Cabassous; species Cabassous unicinctus. The sequence goes on from JAQZBX010070180.1 coordinate 9,561, forward strand.
AGAAACTGACCAGAACATTTACTCTTTAAAAAGACTGACTTTTGGTTAAGAATAGCAAAAGGCTGTGATGTTCTTGCTTGCAGTTGCTACAATTACCCCCTCCAGCTCTATTGCTGTCATAGTTCAGCTGGTGCAGGGTGGGGAAGGGCATGAAAATCAGTGGTTTTGCCACCCATTCCATAGGAGGCCTACTTGAATTGGAGCATTACTAGTTAAATTGATGATCTTGACAACAAGAAAACAGGGAGGGCTAGGAATTTTGATTTCTAAGATTGTGGGCCTGTTGGGGCAAGCAATAAACAAATGGATTAGTTATACATTTAATGGCAAGTTCTGGGAGGTAAGATAAATTCTTTACATATCTCAGGTTAATTCAAGTCTGTGAGCATGAGCAACAGAAACTGGAGAGAGCTTAGGCTACCCACACATCCCTGACCAATGGATCCTATGCTCATGTGCAAAAGAGAATGTGGGACAGTTCCAGAAGGCCTGGCAGAAAGCAAACTCCAGGACAGATTTTAAAATGGCCTGGATTTTGAATGAGCTCCTTAGCTCATGCACAGATCCATCAACAGAGAATGCAAGTCTTACTGGCTCAAGATGTGAGTACAGCTTCAAACCAGTTTTTGGCTGAACATTAAAGTATGCGGACACTGGAGTGAAGCCTAGGAATCTAGACTTAAAATGAAAAGAATAAACCAAAACTGAGCAGAGACATCTACAGCTGCATATAGCGGGCAAGACAGATGTCATAGATTTAGTCCAGGCAAGTCACTTAACAAACAAGGAAACAAATTAGCAACAGTAACAACAATTTGCAGAAGGACAATCAGACTCTAGAGTTGCTAGAATATATTATCTAAAATGTCTAGGATTCAATAAGAAAATATGAGGCATGCAAATAAACAAGAGAGTCTCACCCATATTCAGGGAAAAAAAAGCAGTTAATAGAAACTGTTTCTGAGTTCCGCTGGATGTCGGATTTATCAAACAAAGACTTCAAAGCAATTTCATAAATATGTTAAAATAACTAAAGGAAATGACATTTAACAAATTAAATGAAAGTAGGGTAACAACAATTTAATGAATAGCAAATCCCAATAAAAAGATAACAATTCTTAAAAACACAAATGGAAAAACAAACGGCATTGAAAAGTGTAACAATTTAATTGAAAAATTCACTAAATAGCAGATTTTAGATAGCAGAAGAAAGAATCAGCAAACTTGAAGATAAATCAACAGAAATTACCGAAACTAAATAATGGGAGAAAAATATTTGAAGAGAAGTGAACAGAGCCTCAGAGACCTGTGGGCCAACAGCAAGTGTACCAACATACAGGTAATGGTTGTCTCAGAAGGAAAGGAAATAATTGTCAAAAACTTCCTGAAGTTGATGAAAAACAATTTACAGATCCAAGAAGCTCAATAAACTCCAAATAGAATAAACATAAAGAAATACACACCTAGATAGAGCTCAGTCAAAGTGTTGAAAGCCAAGGCCAAAGAAAATACCTTGAAAGCAGCAGAAGAAAAGTGATGCCTTACACACAGGAAATAATATGATTAACAGCTGACTTTTCATTGGAAGCAATGGATTCCAAAAGGCAGTGGGATGACATTTTCAAAATGTTGAAAGAAAAAACAATTTCTACATCCAACAAAACTACTCTTCAAAAGTGAAGGTGAAATAAAAACATCCCCAGTTAAACAAATATTGAGAATATTTATTGCTAGAAGACATGCCTTAGAAGAAATACTAAAGGAAATCCTTCAGGGTGAAAAGAAGTCACAGCAGATGGTAACTTGAATTCATAGAAAGAAATGAAAAATCTCTGAAAATGGTAAATATTTGTAAATTAAACAAAATGCTTCTAAATAACCCATGTGTTAAATGAGGTAATAAAAAGGAAATTAGAAAATATTTTGAACTGAAAGAAAATAAAAGCACAACATATTGAAATTTATGGGATGAAAATAAAGAAGTGCTTAGAGAGAAAAATTTATAGTTTTAAATGCCTATATTAATGAAGAAGAAAGGTCTTAGTTCAACAATCTGAGCTTACACATTAATGAACTAGAAAAAGTAGAGCAAACTAAACCCAAATCAGGTAGAAAGGGGAATGGTAAAAAGTAGAGTGGAATAGAGAATAGAAAACAGTAGAGAAAATTAATGAAATTAAAAGTTGATTCTTTGAAAAGGTTAACAAAATTGAGAAAAACCTTTATTAGTTTTCTATTGCTGCTGAGACAAAATAATTTGTATTTCTTAATGAATTAAGAAATACAAATTCATTATCTTACAGTTCTGGAGATCAGAAGTCTGGTACCAATCTCACTGGGCTAAGATCAAGGTGTTGGAAGGGTGCATCCCTTTTTGGAGGCTCTTGAGGAGAATCTGTTTTCTTGCCTTTTCCAGTTTCAGGAAAGCTACATGCTTTCCTTGGCTTGCAGCCTTCTTCCTCTATCTTCAAAGCCAGCAACATTGGACTTCCTATGATGCCATCTCTCTGGATCTCCCTAATTTGCTTCATCTTCCACTTTTAAGGACCTTTGTGATTATATCAGTCCTACCCAGATAATCCAGAATAATCTCCCTATTTTAAGGTCAGTTGATTAGCATCCTTAATTCCATCTGCAACCTTAATTTCCCTTTGACTGTTACATAAATATTAAGAAGTTCTGGGGGTTAGGACATGAACATATTTGGGGGGCTGCTATTCTACCTACCACAAACCCTTATCTTGATTTATCAAGAAAATGAAAGAGGAGACACAAATTACCAAATTTAGGAAGAAAAGAAATGATGTCACTACTGACTATGTAGAAATTAGAGTTCTAAGGGAATATTGTGAATAACTATGCCAACAAATTAGACAACTTAGATTAAACTGACAAATTCCTAGAAAGACACAAATTATGAAAACAGACTCAAGAAGAAATAGAAAATCTGAGTATAATGGTAATAAGTAAAGAAATAGAAGCAGTAATTAAAAATCTTTCCACAAAGTGAAGTCCAAACCTAGATGGCTTCATGGGACAATTCAATCCACTATTTAAAGAAAAATGCCAATCCTTCATACACCCATTGGGAACACTTCCCAATGCATTATATGAGGCTAATATTATCCTAATATATAAGCCAGAGATCTAAAAAGTAAAGAAAACTACCAACCTACATTCCTCATGAAAATAAAGGAATCAGCCTTAACAAATATTAGCACACCAAATTCAATAATATATAAAAAAAATTATACATCATGACCAATTGAAATTTATGTAAGATATGCAAGGCTTATTTAATATCCAATTTCCAATTAATATAATATATCACATTAATAAAATAATGATCATCTTAATAGATGCAGAAAAACAATTGACAAAACCCAACACCCTTTCATGATAAAAATACTATAGAAAAGAAGAATATAAAGGAATCTCCTCAACCTTATAATGCGTATCCACAAAATACTTATAGCTAACTCCATACTTCAAATGCTTTCCATCTAAGATTAAGAATAAGGCAAGGATGTCCACTTTTCCTATGTTTATCAACATTGTGCTGGTGGTTCTAGTCAATGCAATAGAAAATCCAAAATAATCCACAAAGAAACTACTAGAACTAATAAACTACTTTAGCAAGGTCACAGGATAAAAGATCAATATACAAAATTCAATTGTGCTTCTATATATACTAGTAATGTAAAATAAAAAAAAATTTTTCTTAATACCATTTACATAAGCACTAGAAAGGATAAAATACTTAGGAATAAATTTAGCAAAGTAGTCCAAGATTTGCTCATTGAAAACTATAAAGAATTCCTTAGAGAAATTAAAGCTGATCTAAATAAATCAGGGGTTCTTAACCAGGAGCCCACGGACCTCTTGGAGGTCGGTGGAAAGAGTTCAGGGAATCTGTGAACTTGAATTGAAAAAAATCAACTTATTATCTTTATTTTCTCTGACCTGTAACTGAAATCTAGCATTTCTTTCACTTATGAATGTATACAATAAATTACAGTAGTACTTATTTCATATCACGTTATAGTTGGTGCATATCTTGGAAAATCGCTTATGCTCACCCATACTTTAAAATTATGATAATTGTTAGACCTGATGCTATTTGAGTGTTGTAAAGCTATCTGCTGCTACATTCTGAGAAAGGGTCCATGGTTTTCACCTGACTGGCAAAGGGGTCCATGGAACAAAAAAGATTAAGAACCCCTGAAATAAATGAAGAGATATTTCATGGTCATGGATTGAAACTCAATAATGTTAAGATGTCAATTCTGCCCGAATTGACTTATAAATTTAATGCAATCCCAGTCAATAACCTAGTAGAATTTTGGAGAAATTGACAAGGTAATCCTAAAATTTATATGGAAGCATAATGTTGTAGAACAGCAAACACAATTTTGAAAAAAAGCACACTCATGTTAGAGTACTTACACTATCTGATTTCTAAATTTAATATAAAATTGCAGTAATCAGAGCAGCTGGTATAAGGTACAAGGGCAGGCATATAGTTCAATGGGACATAATTGAGACTTCTTTCATTTATGTTCAATTGATTTTCATAAAAAGGTGCCAAGCTAATTTAATGGAGGGAAAGAACAGTCTTTACAACAAATGATGCTGGGACAACTGAATATCCTTCTGAAAAAGTAAAAGTGAATTTAGATCTTTACTTCACACCATACACAGAAAGGAACTCAAATGAATCAAAGACCTGAATATAAGAAACCAGAACACTTCTGGAAAAAAAACACAGGAGAAATTTTTTGTTAGGCAAAGTGTTCTTGGATATGACATCAAAAGCATAAGGCAAAAAAGAAAACAAATGATAAATTAAACTTTGTTAAAACCTGCACATCAAAAGACACTATTAAAAACATATAGAAACAAGCCATGGACTTGGAGAAGATATTTTTATATTAAATATTTGACAAGGGACTCTATCCAGAACATATAAAGAGCTCTTAAAACTCAATGATAGCATTTGTAACAAATGTTCCACACCAATGCAAGGGGTTGGTGGTGGGGTAGTGTTTGGGAATCCTGTATTTTATGCATGATGCATGATGGTTCTATAAAGCTACAACTTCTCTAATAGAAAAAAATTTTTTTTTAAGTTCAATGAGAAGACAAACACACCAATTAAAAATGGGCAAAAACTTGAATAGATATTTCATGAAAGAATATAAATGGCTATAAAGAACATGAAAGAGTGGTCAACATTAGGGAAGTACAAATTAATAATGCAATGTAATACCTCTATATAATCACTAGAAAGTTACAACCAAGAAGAGAGATGATGTGTAGTGTTGGCTAGGATTTGGAGAAACTACAACCCTAGTACATTGCTGGTGGGAATGTAAAGTGGTACAGCCACTTGGAAAGCACATTAGTATTTTAAGAAGTTAAACAAAAACTACCATATGACCCAGCATTTCTACTCCTAGAAGTCTACACAAAAGAAATGAAAACACTGTCTACACAAAGACTTGCATCAGAACGTTCATAGCAATATTATTCATAATAGCTCTAAACTGGAAGAAATATAGGAAGACATAGATAAACAAAATATTCATCAACTGGCAAGCAAGAAATAAACACAATGTGATATATCCATACAATGGGGTACTATTCAGCAATAAAGAGGAATAAAGTACTGATACATGCTACAACATGGATGAATCTCACAAACATTAGGTGAAAGGAGCCAGTTGGCAAAAATTTCATATTTTATGATTCCATTTATATAAAATGTCCAGATAAGTCAAACTTATACAGGCAGAAGGCAGATTAGTGGTTATTTGGGAGCAGAGGATGGCAATGGCAATAAACTTCAAATGAGCTTGAAGGAATTTTTTTGGGTGGTGAAAATATTTTAAAACTGGAT
>JAQZBX010070181.1:0-15460 GCA_029593785.1 Cabassous unicinctus
GAGGACCTTGTCCTCAGTGATGCTAAACCTCCTGATGATGGGGACTTCTGATATATTAACAGAAGGGAGCTCTGGCCAGAGAAGAAGCACTAGGACTCAGCCCACATCCTAATAAAAGCTCAGCATTGTTGTTTACACCCCAGACACACACGGTCTGTACAGAGCAATGCCGAATTTGTGCCGACACGGCATCAACCCCTATTTGATAATGCAGTGATACTGGGCACAACTTGGGCATACTGGAACGATGTGTTTGAAAACTGGCAGAACATATTTCCCAAAGAATTTCTTTAGGAAACTCCACAGATGGTGGATATGGAAACGGTAAGATGGAAAGATCTTATGGAAATATTTAGGGGAGGCCCTACCTCTAGCAATGCTTGTAGACAGTATGGCCAAGTCCCTGCGCCAACCAACAATGAACGTCCCCCTTATGTTTGCCAGCAGCTGTCACACTCACAGAGCCGGTGGGGACCACCTCTTGCCTCCCCCAGCAGGATGGAACCATTCTTTTAACGTCACCTATGACTCCTTGTGGGGCTGTGGGCAGGGTAGTTGTTCCCATTCACCTCTAGCCGAAATCTGTGGATATTTGTAAGTAAGGTACCATCGGTGCATTGCTACAAAGCTAGCCCAAGGAAGGAAGACTTATAAGATTTCAGAGCTCAGTCTGGTCATCTACTTCCACAGAAAATATTTAATGGAATCTTGATGCTCACACAATGATGCTCTTGTGAGGCATAGTAATATAGAAGAAAAGACATGGAGTTTGGAGTTAGGAGTGGGTTTGAATCCTGAATCAGCTCCTTTGTAAAAAGTTTCAGTAACTCAATTCTTTGTCCAACCCCATCTTGCTTCTTCTTTATCTCATCACTTTGGCAGGTCTCATCTAGTAGCCACTTAAAGTATCATGGTGTTTAGAAATAAACTGCAAACTGTAGGTATAAGAGGAAACCTATGCCAGGCCTTATATTAAGGTCCCCCAGCTTTGAGAATTGGAACGAGGTCAGCACACAGAAAATCAGTTCATCAAAAACTAATTCCCACCTGCAGTTAAAAGTGACCATGGGCTGCCTGCATCCTGGTCATGGATTGCGCAGGGAGAGGACTGTGGAAAGCAGTTTCCCGTGTTTGGAGGGTCCTCACCTGTCCCTTTCAAATGAGGGCACTGTCACACACTCCCGCTTCTCTCCTGCCAGTCCTGGGAACATCACGAGCTACTGCGTGAGAGTGACAGGAGATTTCATAGCTTGGTCTTTCTTAGCTTGTCCTTCCGTTATCAGAGACCAGGATGTGTCTATATCAATATTTAGATAGTTTGAGGGCAACTGAGGATCACAGAGCTTTAGTCCTACTTATATGACCTAATATCTTTTTTTAAAACAAATCAGATTTATTGATACATATTAGTAAAGCATACATTCCATCCAAAGTGTACAATCAATGGTGTTTCGTATAATCACATAGTTGTGTATTCATCACTTCAGTCATTCTTACAGCATTTTCATTATTTCAATAATAATAATAAAGAAATTTAAAAAGAAAACAATTCCCTGAAAAGTAACTGCTGAATGATCCATTTGTCTAAATGCCCAATTCACTGAATTTTCCAAATTTACTGACTTATTAAAAGCTTGTTTCTTTTAACTATTTGCAGAGTTTACAGAAATTTGTATTGGGCAGAATGTTTTTTACAGCTATTGAAGATTTCTGCAGTTATAGCAAACCATGTTTCATTTTCTCTTCATGACAGTATATTAAGGAATATTCTTTTTGCTGGAAGGAAAAAATAATAAGGTGGTTTGGTCTCCTTCTGAAAGTATTGAATATTACAGAAAATATATTTCATTGTTAGTAACCAAACTTTTATTGTTTCATGAGGTAATCTTTCAGTGTATAGTGATTTCTTAATTTTCTGTCTTGTTCCAAGTTCAGATCAAGACTTTACCGCTTAGTCGCTGGGTAACCCTCACCTGGTTGCTTCATGTCTCTGTGCTTTATTTTCCTCAATTGGAAAATGGGGATAAGAATAGCTTCTATTTCATGGAGCTGTTGGGAGGATTAATTCAATTTATTAATATATGTAAAGTGCTTAAAACAGCAACTGGCATATAGTAAAGCCCAACTCTATGTCAACTAGGATTATGGCTTTCTAAAAATGTTATATTAAAACATGTCTCCCTAAGCCCCTTTTAATTAGAAGCAGAGTGGGCATCACCACCCCAAAATCCTCAAGATTGGGGAATGAACAATGGAATAAAGTAGACTTATTATTATTCTACTACAGACTTACTATTATTCTAGCAATGGAAGAACTTTTATCAATGATATAAAGACAGTGGCCACCAAAGATTCTGAGGGGAGGGAGAGGGAAGAATAGATGTAATTTGGGGCCATTTTTGGGACATTGGAATTGTCCTGCATGATACAGGCCATTATATATTTTGTCATAACTTGCAAAATTCTGCGGGGCAGAGTGTAAACTATAATATAAACTGTAGTCCACAGTTAGTAGCAATACTTCGATATGTGTTCATCGATTGTAACAAATGTACCATACTTATGAAGGATGTTGTTAAGGTGGGAATATGTGGGAGGGGGAGGGGGTGGAGCATATGGGAAGCCCCTATATTTTTTTATGTAACATTTATGTAATCTAAAGCATCTTTAAAAATTAAAAACAAAACAACAACAACAAAATCCCTGGCGCCTGCAAGCACGGCACTGGGGCTTCCACAGCCTTTGCCAAATGAGCAGGTACAAGAAGAGAATGTACCCAGCACAGCTTAGGGTGGGTCACATGACTGGGGTCCCGGCTCCTTGCTTTTGTGTTGGTTGTTACTAGCTTTGGTTTTGCGAACTCCTGCCCTAATCCTGGAACAACTTTCTGAGCACTTCCCCTCTCCACTTTAGCATGAGCATGCTTCCCCCGGAGCCCGGGAACATTATTACAGGAAAACAGGCATTCTCATTCTCAGAAGTGCCTTCTTGGGATGAGGTGTAAATTAACGCCAGCCTGACCATTCTGGTCATTAAAGACCAGATGGTAACTTTTGCAAGAGGAGCAACTTAACCCTACTGGCCTGGCCCAAGTCCAACCTGGATAATTGCCTCCTGCCCACACAACATGCCCCCTCTCTGTTCAGACACAGAAATGGGCTTCACTTAGTCCTCTGAACTAATGCCAGCCAGGCAGGGCTGGGTGACTTCTCACCCCACTGCTGTTGCCTGGTCGCAGAACAGTGAAGCAGCATTCCCCAGGGGATCTGCAAAATGCTCTGGGGCTAGCGTGGCAACATAAATCTAAGTGTTTTAATAATATATTTGGAAAAATAAGACAGCCATCTTAAGCGAAAACGCTTTATCTCTCGCTGCCTTTTTTTTGTAAACTATAGGAGCAATCAGAACTCCATTAGAATCATTGGCCTACTTCCAATCTAGGTATACCCTGGAGCGGGTCCACTTTTGACATTAGGGTTACATCAAGCAGTCGTGGACAGGTTTTTGCTGGAGCAGATCCCATTTCTTATTACTGCAGGGAGAGGTTTGGGGGGTACAGTAAGAACCTCGGATGCCTGCTGAGCATGTAACTGACCTCACAGGGGAAGAACTGACTGGCAGGACGGACGGGACAGACCAGTCTGACCGTGAAACATGCAGGGCCAAGCGTCAAGGTAGAGTGCGCTCAGGGTTGACCTGACTGAGGTAAACAGACCACGCTGGAGGGAAAAGGGGACAAGTCCTGGTTAGGAACACAATTCCCAGGAGGCCTGCAGGGCCTGACCCTTTTGCATGAGATTCTCCAGAGCACTGCTGAATTCACTTGAAGGAGGAAAAAAGTTCCTGCCATGGTTTACGATTATGTCTTGGCTCGCCCACTCTTGGAGAAACCTGTGGCTCAGAATTCTCTACACCTCCCTTTGTATCCCTGGCCAGAGGTATGGTTTGTGTGGAATGGCCTGAGGCATATTTTCTCTACCCAGAAAAATGTCCCGAGGCCTCAGAAGACCACTCCATGGCTTAGTGCAAGACCTAGGGGAGCCTGACCCCCCACCCCCCGACCCCCCACCCCCCGCAAAAGCATTCTCTTCGCCCGTGGCCTTGGCTCAGACCTGGCTGGAGAAGCTACTCTGTCTAGAGTCAAGCTAATACTTGGTAATAAAGCTTCCTGGGAAAAAAAGGACTGCCAAAGTTTAAGTGGTGAGTTTTTATGACCAGGATTATGGTCCATTAAGGGACGAGGGTGAAAACACCAGCTCATTTCATTTGTCTAGGCTGAACCACCATCCTATTTCCAATTAAAGCGCCACAAGAAAAATGCTGACATTTCTCCTCCAAAAACAAACTTCCTGGCTCTTTCTCAAAAGCCCACCATGGTTTGGAACCACATGCTCACGGCACTGGGATTCTGCAGCTTTGTATTCTCCAAGAGATAAACGAGGTGAAAATAAAATGAGTTTTCAATTGAGGTTTTTCCCCCCATGCCAAAGGGAAAACATGAAATATGTTCAATCTGAATGGGACCTGGGTACAGGGTGCCATTGGATAATAATAGAGAAGGGGGATCTTGGGTGAGCTCCTCACTTGGGTCTGGTTGACTGTGGGACATTGGCAAAGGACCATCGCATGGAAGCACCATGACCATGAAACAGAATTCAGCTTCTGCCTTTAACTTATCCCATGGCTCAGGGAACAGGCATGAGCAACCTGGTTCTTCCGTTCTTCTCTCAGGAATGAATTCCAGCAGTGACTGCCATGCAAGCCAAAGAGAAGCTGTCTTCCCTCCAGGCGTGGTGTGGTCATTTCTGAGAGCAAGATACACAGCTATCTTAAGGGCATTCTAGACAAATCCTAAAGGTTGTGAACAATGGTAAGAAAAAAATTATGACTTCCTATCAGCCAGCTGAAGAGAGCTTGGATCTGTTCCACCCTTTGGTGAGTGCCACCGTGGTGAGCTATTCTTCGGACTTTTCTAATAATAAGTAAAAGATAATCTTGAGTCATGTACTAAAATAAATTTCCATCTAACAACAGAGCTCTCATTGGAATCTCTCAAAGGCTATTCACAAGGAAGTGAAAAAAATAATAATAACAAATTTCCTTTTGATAAGAATTACTGAAGAGCTGTTTCAAGAAAGAAATCTTTTGGGTTGTAAAATAAAGTCACCCTCAGGTAAACACAAGAAGACCAAATTTTTTTCCGAGACTTACGCAATTTCTCTTTGAGAATATTTTGTCAAGCTATGAAATTTCAAATAAATTCACACTGAAAACAAAACTAAAAGGAAGGTCTAGCATGACCTAGCTTATGTGTGTCATTATGTCAAAACTTATTAGAAAACGCATTCACCTGTTTCTGACCATACAGAAGAAAAATATCCTTCATGGGCACATAGAACCAAATATTTTTAATAGACTGTTAAGACAAATACAAACTCTTGCAATAATTACGACCTGAATCAAATTGTTTTTTGTTTTTTGTTTTTTTTTTGTCTCTCTGCCTTTCTTCCCATGGCCCATTCCAGAATATATATGCATCAAGTGATTATTTGGTTTATTTTTAGACAGGAGAGAAGGTGGGACCCAATGTTTCCATGGGGAAGATTATTTATTTTACTTTTCCTGAGCTTTAAGATTTTGAAGATCAAAAGAAAAGGAAAAATGCCTGTGGGGTATCCTGGCTGTGAATTCTGGAATGAATTCTTCTTGCACTGGACTTTCTTCTACTAGAAGGTGTTCAGAGGAGGTAGAGCAGTGCCCTGAGACATCTGAACCGGGAGAATTGTTGCTATTGAATATGCACTTTGGAATTCACTTATATGTAATTGCATATGGAAAGGTAGACTGCAAATTGCCACAAAAAGAATCTTCTTTCAAGCTCCTAAACTCTAAGGATAACTAAATGAACTGCTGGATTTTCAGAGAGAACCAATATTTATTAAAAGAGGTAATATTCAAAATATTTAACCATGGGCACTGAGCAATTTGAACAGATCCTTGCCAAAAGTGGTCAGATGTCAACTAGGCTGGTGCATACCAACTTCCCTTGAGACCTGGAAAGCACAAAAGATGCAAAAGCCCTCCTCCTGGGCAAATCTCCATGGATGCGTTTAAGATACAGCTCTCGCTACATAGTGCATTGCCAAAAAGTGTAAAAATAGGTCTTAAGCACTCACGTATGGAAGTAAACATGTTGCTTTATCAATATAAACATTTTAATTCATTAATCTATTAATAGTAGTTATCTGGAGTGAACGGATTACAGGAAACGCTCACTTTGCAGACTATATGATTTCATTATGTGCATCTACTATCTTGTAATCAGACAAAGCAATAGAGATTTTCCATTTGTACATTTTCCCACTCTTTCGTCCTTAAAATCCTAGAGGAATGAACTATGCTAGGGGCAGGTTTGGCCCAGGGTCTTTCCTATTAGAATTAATAGATTGCATGAAGAGTTGGATCTTCTCTAAGCATAAAAACAACCTTTCTTTCCATGCCGATAGTTTATTCCCTGTTCCTGGGCTAATTCTTTTAAAAATGACAAGAATGGCAAATTTCTGAAGTAGAAATTGAAAAGTTTAAGAAGACGATTCTAACAGTATTCGAAAGAGTGTCTGTCAGGTACACCTCTGTATACCCTGTAAGCATGGTATCATCTCTCTCTCCTAAGAAATCAAATCACCCCTTCTCCTCCTCAGCATCTGAAGAAAGGAGGCTTTCTTGTCCCAAAGGGAGATGTTATATCTACAAGCAAGAAAACTCAAATCTTGTTTCCAGAAGGATTTCCTGCTTAATATCTGTACCTACTTTGTTACCCTTACACTGTGGAATATTTAATATCACATCCACTAAGTACTAGAATCCCCTCCCAGTTATTGTAACATTGCCAGTCCCCCCAGAGGGACAGTCCTGCTGAGAGCTACCGCATTTAATCATACTAGACCACCCAAAGTCTCCAAAACACTCTCTACAATATTGTCCCTCTGTATTACTGCATATTCTGTTTCTTCTAACTGAAATGTCCATCTGACCTTTCTTCTCTGCCCATTGAATGACTACTCATCCTTCCCAGCTCTGCAAAGGTGACCCCCATTCACCATTCCCACACTTCCCATACCCCACTATGAATATTGCATTATTACAACCAATGTGTTCATATGCAAATAACTGAAAACCTGACTAACAATGGCTATAGGCCAAAAGACAAATACTAATGTCTGGAAGTGGGCCACTGCAAGACTGGTTCAGCAGCTCAATTTTGTTACTGAAAACTCAGGTTTTTTCCTTCTTTCAACTCAATCATGCTCAGCTTGTCAGCTTTTCAGCCTCATCCTGATTGCCTCACGGTCACAAAATGGCTGCCATAGTGCTGACATCATGCTCTTACATCACTGTTCCAATCAACAAGGAAATGGGTTGGCAGAAGGCTTTCTCCTCAAGAGCCTGTCTTTTTATCTGGAAGGTAAATCTTTCCCCATAGATATCACCCTATGTCTCATTAGCCAGAACTGTTCCAAAGTAGTCTGAGAAAGTGTGTCTCTATCAAGGAGTAATAGGAGTCAATGATTGGCTTAGGTGCAAAATATGTTATACCTGGGGGCGGATATGGCTCAAATGGTTGGGCGTCCGTCTGCCATATGGAGGGACCTGGGTTCGATCCCCGGGACATCCCGGTAAAATAAAAATATATATATAGAAGGCGCATGGGCTGCCAGGCTCTGTGTGCCGGTGAGCCGCCAGGCCCTGGGAGCCATGCAGCAAGATGATGACATAAAAGGAGAGAGACAAGACAAGATGCTCCGAAAGCTCCGAAAACCAGGAGCTAAGGTGGCGCAGATGGCTAGAACACCTCTCTCCTACATCGGAGCTCTTCAGGATCGAATCCTGGTGAAGACTGGAGGAGGAGGAGGAGAAGAGATGAAACAGACACAGAGAATTGCCCAGTGAATGGACACAAAACAGCAAATGGGGAAGGGGGGGTTAAAATGGATCAAGTAAATAAATAAATCTTTAAAAAAATATATATATATATATGTTATACCTTAGGGCTGGTCATATTGACACACATACACACAAGTCAAGATTTTGAAGGTAATGAAGAAGGAGAAAAATGGCAGTTTGATAGGCAACTAACAGTTCCTGCCACACTTATCAATTTATCCATAGGATGTGTGCAAACTAAGATATCATGAGTTGAGTCTCATTTGCCTTGAAATCCTCAGACTCTAGCACAACAAGAAAACAAATATTAAAGTCTGGAAGTATGCCACTGCAAAACTCATTTTCCTCTGGAAACAGAGTTTAGATGGTGCTCCTACACTGAACAAAAGGATACTGATATACCTGAGGTCAAGAACAGTTCCCAGAAGTCTCTCTGTAATTTCAGCCCTTCCTTCCCTCTCAAAAGAAGCCTACAACTCAATCCATATGGTAATTACATTATTATAGGAATCATTACTGAGATTATTGTTTATACTTTATTGAATTTTTCTTTCAAAAGACAAAAGCATTACAAATTCACTTCATCAAGTAAAAATCACAGAGGTGCACAAAGAGAAAAGGTAAAAAATTTCCCTCTTTACCTTATTCAGCCATCTCCACAAAGCACCCTACCAACTAACAATAATAGTTTGGCATATAGCTCCTTTATACTAATACAAACTTAGATTGTATATAATATTAGCACCAAAAATTCAAAAATTAAAATTTAAAAATCAATACCATTCATAATACCATAAAAAATATAAACTATTTAGGGATAAGTTTGACAAAAGATGTGCAAGATTTATAAATTGAAAACTACAAAGCATCGCTGAGAGAGATTTTTTTTTAATTGGAGAAATATGCCTTGTTCATGGGACAGAAGACTCAGTATGGTTAAGATGACAACTTTTCCTAAATTGCTCTGTAGGTTCATTGCAATCCCTATTAAAATCCAAGCAGGTTTTCTTGTAGAAAGCGACAAGCTGATGCAAAATCCATATTGGAAATGTAAAGAACCTAGAATAGTCAAAATCAGTATGAAAAAGAAGAACAAAGTTAAAAGTGCTGCACTACCTGGTTTCAAAAATTCTTATAAAGCCACAGCATTCAAAATAGTATGATATCGGCCATAATAGACAAATGTCCCCTGGGGTAGGGTTATAGGCAATCCTGCTGAGAACCACCATATTTAACCACACTTGTTAATAGTGCCATAATATTTCAGTGTAAGATGTACCATCACTGAGTCAACCATTCCACTGCTGATGAACCTTCATGGGCTTCCAGGTTTGGACTTTTTAATACTAAAAGAATGCTGCAGGGAAGCGAATGTGGCTCAAGCTCCCGCCTACCACATGGGAGGTCTCTGGCTCAGTTCCTGGTGCCTCCTGGAGAAGATGAGCAAGACAGCAAGCTGGTGCCACAGGCAGGCATGGCGAGCTGACGCAACAAGGAGACACAAAAGAGAAAAGACAATGAGAGAAACAAAAAAGTAGGGAGCTGAGGTGGTTCAAGCGATTGAGCGCTTCCCTCCCACATGGGAGGTCCCAGGTTTGTTTCCTGGTCCTCGTAAAAGACAAGCAAACACAGAGAGCACACAAATGGACACAGAGAGCAGACAGCGAGTGCAAACAATGGGTGGGGGAGAGAGGTTATAAATAAATAAATAAATAAATAAAATCTTAAAAAAAAAAAGAATGCTGCAATGAGCATCCTTGTATAAATATCCTCACAAAAGTGTATCTTTATTTTTGGGGGATATCAGTACTTCACACTTAATACATACCCTTTTATCAATTACTCCTACTCTGGGGAATATATCTATTTTTTTTTTCTTAATATAAAAATGTTCTCCCAGAGACTTCCAATTCTGAGCAAGATGGAGGATCAGGGACCAAATTTATCCTACCACCCGAAACAACCAAAATATAGGCAAAATATGAGGAAAAAAATGACTTTCAAGACACTGGACACATCATCAGGCAATGAAGGAGAATGATCACTGAGTGACAGGAAACAAAAAAGTGGTGCCCTCCAATTGCCTCAATTTATTACCTGGAGAAAGGGAAACTCAGGAGGAGCTCAACAGACTCCCAGAGTTGAGGACTTGGAGATAAGAGTCCAGAGAAACCAAGGGAACCAAAGTGTGCAAGATAAAGAACCAGACAGGAGAGATTTCCAAAGATCTGCCAAGAGTCCCACTCAAGAATCCAGGAGAGTAATGATCAGTGCATGTGTGTGAGAACAAGGAAAGAAACTTCCAAGAGGATTAGAAAGAATAGTGTCAGTGTTCACATGGGGCTAGGAATAGTGTGTTTCCACCAGCCAGGCTGGAAAACCTTATAATTCACAGGACATTGGGGAGAGTATTCAGTGAATGCTACTCTGGTCCCACCTAATAAATCTGAAAAGCAAGACTCAAAAGGGTCAGACTGTTTCCAAATACTTTAACTGCATCCCAGAACAAAGCTTAAGAATATGCATGGAAACACAAATATCTGGCATTCAACAAGGTAAAATTCCAAATGTCTGGTATCCAATCAAAGATTATCAGGCATATAAAGAAGCAGGAAAATGCAATCCATAATGAGGAAAAAAACCATCCAATCAAAACTGACCCAGAGCTGGCATAGATGATAGAATTAGCAGAAAAAGACATTTGAGCAACTATTATGACTCTATTTATGATATTCAGAAAGCTAAGAAAAGACATGAAAGATATAAATAAGACTCAAATCAAATTTACAGAGATTAAAACTACAAAGCCTAAGATGAAAAATACACTGCATTTTTCTGCAGATTAGACATTGCAGAAGAAATGATTAATACACTACATAGCATAGCAATAGAAACTATCCAACATGAAACAGAGAAAGAAAAAAATGGCCAAAAAAGAAGAAAAGAACTGTGGGTTCAATGGGTAATTCTAGTCTCTCAAGGGAGAGTTGTACAAAAAAAAATTGAAGAAATAGTGGCTGAAAACTTTCAAAACTTAATGAAAATTATAAACCCATAGACTCAAACACCTCAATGAACCTAAGCACAGAAAACAAAAAGAAAATCAGGTGAGGGCCCATCATAATCAAATTACTTAAAACCAGTGTTTTAGTTTACTAAACGCTGCCAAGGCAATATACAAGAAATGGGTTGGCTTTTACAATGGGGACTTGTTAACTTATAAGCTTACAGTTCTGAGGCCATGAAAGTGTCCAAATCAAGGCATCATCATAGATGTTTTCTCCCCGAGCTTCAGCTGTGAGGCACATGGCAGCATCCACTCATCTCCCTCCTCTTCTCCTGGCTTCACTGCTTTCAGCTTCTGCTAAAGTGGCTCCTCTTAGTTTCTGTGTTCTGTTGATTTAGCTTCTGCTCCTGGGGCCGTCTCCCTCAGCTTCTGGGTATTTCTCTCTGTGTGTCTCTGCATATTTCTCCTGTGTATAAAGTTGAGGATTAAGACCCACCTTGGGTCACACAATCTAATCAAAGGCCCTTAACTGAAGTAATTTAATCAAAAGTCTCCACCTACAATAAAGTCACACAGGAATGGATTAACTCTAAGGACCTGACCTGCTGGGTCCACCTAGCTTCAAACTGTCACAACCAGTGATAACAAGAAAATCTTAAAAGCAGCCAAAAAAAAGAGACTTATTACATACAGAAGAACAAAGATAAGGTTCAGGTTTCTTGTTGGAAATAGTGCAAGTGAGAAGACAGTGGAGTAACATCTTTAAAGCAAGGAAAGATTAATCTGCCAAGCTATAATTCTATACCTAGCAAAAATATCTTTCAAATACAAAAGCAAAAGAGAGATGTTTCAGACATATAAAAGCTGAAATAATAGAAGCAGATCCACAATATAAGAGTGGTTGAAGGGCATTTTCAGGCAGAAGGAAAAGTATGCCAGATGGAAATACGAATGTACACAAAGGAAAGAAGAGAACCAGAAATGGCAACTACCTGGGTAAATGGATATTTGTTTTTCTTATTATTTAAGTCTCTTTAAAATATTATTCACTGTTTCTACAATATATTTTGGCATTTATGATATGTGTAAAAGTAAAATGCATGATAGGAACAGCACAGAAGTAAAGAAGTAAGAAATGGAAGCCTACTATTTCAAGGTTATTAAATCTAGAGTGGTTTAACATCACTTGAAGGTAGACTGTGATAAGTTAGAAGCATATCCTGTAAACCATAGAGCAGCCACTAAATAACAAAACAAAGACTCATTGCTAATAATCCAACCAAGGAGATAAATGAACTTATGTTTAAAAAAAAAAAAAAATAGACATTCAATTAAACCTAGGGCTGTCAGATAAAATCAGGATGCTCAGTTAAATTTGATTTTGAATTCAGATAAACCATTGCTTCAGAAAAACACTTTTTAGTATAAGCATTTTCCATGCAATATTAGGGACATACTTATACCAAAAAATTATTCGTGGTTTATTTGAAATTCAAATTTAACTGGGCATCCTTTATTTCTACTTGCTAAATCTGAAACCCTAAACAATCCAAAGGAAGTCAGAAAAAAGGAAATGGACAACAAAGAACACATGGGACAATAGGATCATCAACATAAACCCAACCATATCAATAATTATATTATCAGTAAATGGTCTATCCTGATACATGCCACTATATAGATGAACCTTGAAGACATCATGTTGAGTGAAATAAGTCAGACACAAAGAGATAGAGATTGTGTGATTACACTTATATGAAATAGATAGAACACACAAACAAATAGAGATGGAAAGTAGAACAAGGTTACCAGAGGTGGGAGTGGGGAGAGGAGGAATGGAGAGTTAATGAGTAATGAGAGTTGGGTTTCTGTTTGGGGTGGAAGGAATGTTCTGGTAATGGATAGTGGTGAAGGTAGCAAAACATTGTGAATATGATTAATCCCATTGAATGGTATGCTTGGGAGTGGTTGAGATTGGAAAGTTTATGTTGTATATATGTTTTCACATTAAATTTTTTTAAAAAAAGAGCAGCTAAAGAGACAATGACAATTAAATGCTATACATGATCCTGGACTGGACCTAGTAATGGAGGAGAAAGGGCCCAAAAGGACATTATTGGGGCATATGGAAATATTGAAATATAGACTGAAAGCTTTGTATCAATGTTTTAAGCTCATGAACTTGATAACTGTACTCAAGGTAGCTACATAAGTTAATATCCTTGTTCTTAGGAAATGTATATGGAAGTATTATGCATTCAAGGAGCATGATGTAAACACTCTCAAACATTAGAAAATTGATAGATAAATAGAGGATAGACAGATGGATTGATTGACAGATAGATGGATAGATAAAGTGATACAGCAAATGTGGCAAAATGTTAAAATTGGTGGATCTGGGTATGGAACAGTAGGTATGTTGCAGTTCTCTGTGTAGATTTTATATTATTTTTGCAACTGTACTGTAAGTTTGAAATTATTTCAAAATAAAACATTTTAACAAAGAAAAAAGCAAATGGTCTAACCACCCCCATTTAAAAGGTAGTGATTGTCAGACTGGATGAAAAAAGCAAGGCCCAAAGATATGCTGCTTAGTAGAAATGCATGTTAAATATAAAGATACGAATAGGTTATAAGTAAAAGGATAGCAAAAGATATACCAATTCTAGTCAAAAGAAAACTGGAATGGCTATATTGATACCAGACATAGCAGATTTCAGAGAAAAGAATATCATCAGGAATAAAAATAAAATTTTGGATCCAGAGGACAAAACTCAACATTTATGAACCTAGTAATAGAGCTTCAAAGTTCATGAAGTTAAACTCAATAGGACTCCAAGGAGAAAAAGGCAAATCTACAATTGCAATCAGAGGTTCCTATACCCTTCTCTCAATAGTTGATAGAATAAGTAGACAGAAAATCATCAAGGATATAGATTTGGCCAACACTTTCAACCAATTTGACCTAACTGGCATTTAGAAAGCACTCCACCCAACAGCAGAATACATACTTGTTTCAAATATGAAATATTTACCAAGATATTCTGGACCATAAAAGTAGTCTTAATAAATTGAAAATCATTCAAGTTATAAAAAGCATGTTATCTGACCACAGTGAAATTAACTAGAAATTAATAACAGAAAGCTCTCAGAAAATCTAAAAATCTTTGGAAATTAAATAACACATTTCTAAATAATTAATGGATCAAAGAAGAAATCAAAAGGAAAATTAGAAAGTATTTTGAAATGAATGAACATGACAACATAATATATCAAAATTAGTGGATTGCTGCTAAAGCAGTATTTAGAGGGAAATTTACACCATTAAGTGTCTGTCTATATTAGAAAACAACAAAGGTCTCAAATGAATGATCTCAGCATCCTCCTTAAGAAACTAGAAGAAGAAGGGCAAATTACACCCAAATTAAGCAGAAAAAAGGAAATAACAAAGATCAGAGCAAAAATGAAAGAAATGGGAGGCAAAAGAATAATAGAGAAAATCAGTGAAACCAAAAGCTTTTCATTTAAAAAAATCAATAAAATTATAAACCTCTAGCCACACTGATGAGGAAAAATAGTGAAAAGACACATATTCACTATATCGTGAAGGAGAGAGGTTACATCACTACAGATTCTATACATATTAAAAGGAAATACTATAAATAACTTAATGCCAACACCTTAGATGAAATGGAAAAATTCAACACCTTAGATGAAATGGAAAAATTCTTTGAAAGACAAACTACCAAAGATTACTCAAGAAGAAATAGATAAATTGACTAGTATTATATCTACTAAATAAATTGAATCTGTAGTTTGAAACCTTCTCACAAAGAAGACTCAAGGCCCATTTTGCTTCACTGGGGAATTCTACCAAATATTTAAGGAAGAAATAGTACCTATGCTACACAACAAAAAGGAGAGAATACTTCCAACTCATTCTGTGAGGCCCACATTACCTTAATACCCAGACCAAAGACAGGAAAAAACAAAACAAAACAAAAAAAAACTACCAACAAATATCCCTCATGAACACAGATGTAAAACATCTGAACCAAATGTTAGCATACCAATTCTAACCGTAAATAAAAAGGATGATACATCATGACCAAGTGGGGTTTATCCCAGGAATGCAAGGCTGGTTTAACAAATTCAGATTATCAATCAATATAGTTCACCATATTAACTAGCTACAAAAGATCAGCCCAATAGACAAGAAAAAGCATTTGATGAAGCCAAACAACCATTCTTGATTAAAAACTTCCAGGAATCTAAGAATGCAAGGAAATAGCCTCAACCTAATAAGCAGCATCTATGAAAAACCCACAGCTAACATCATACTTAATCATGAAAGACTGAGTGCTTCCCCTCTACAATCAGCTACAAGTTTATGAGTAAATCTGCTCTCACTACTTCTATTCAATATTATACTAGAATTTTCACCCAGTGCTGTGAGACAAGACAAAGAAATAAAAGGCATACAAATTAGAAAGGAAGAAGTAAACCATT
>JAQZBX010070182.1:0-15462 GCA_029593785.1 Cabassous unicinctus
AGGAGGAAAAGGAATTTAGGAAAACTATGGGAGACTGAGAAAAGGAGCAATGAAAGAAATAATATAGAAAAGAGATAAAGCAATGTCTTGCTGATGATGTTTATGGCAAATACATTTGTTACACGGAAGAAATTTCTAATCAATAATTGAAGGTATTTCTTCTCCCTGAAACAACCAGACTACATTTCCCAGCTTCCCTTGTAGAAAGGCATGGCCACATGACTAAGATCAGGCTAATGGAAGGTCAGTAGAAGTGATGTGTGATGCTACCGGGCCTAACCTTAAAAATCTACCATATGGGGGAGCAGATGTAGCTCAATGGTTGAGCACTTACAACCCATGTGTGAGGTCCTGGGTTCAATCCCCAGTACCTCCTTTTAAAGAATCTCCCATATATAAACCTCCATGCTCTTTCCCCATCCACTGGGTGAATGCCCACATCCCATTGAGTGATCTTTGCCAGATGTTTAAGCTGGAAAAAAAATGTCCAAAGCTAGTCAATGAATAACTGTGTAGAGCAAACTGTTCTCCTCTTATATAATAGTGATTGGACTGTTACAGGAGCAAACTCTACTGTTTAAGCCAATGAAACGTTGGGCATGTTTGTTACATCAGTTAGCCTACCTTAACCAATACAGAAGCTAACATCTACTCAGAAAGGATAGTGAATACTTTCTAAGATGTTCCCCAGTCTGACGGGCATGCACTAGAAATGTTTCCTAGTCTGACTGGCATGCACTGTTGTTCACGTTTGCTAGATGAATGGAAAAGTAATTAAAGTACACCCCTCTCCCACGTCACTCTTCCTTAAGAATATGGTATACGAAATTTTGATTTAAAAATCTGTTAAGAAAAAATGGCAACTCATCAAGTAAAAGGAAGGCTTCTATTAAAACTCGTTCTAAAATATTTTATATTAATATTGTAGGTAACGAACATTTAATAGCCTCTATTCTTTACATTTTCAGGAACCCAGCCGATGCAGGGGTCATAAAGTAAAGGAAGACAATGGTAAAATATAACAGATTTTCTCTAATGTTGGGTAGAAGGAAATATTTAGAGAGGAAAAATTCTATCTCCTAACAGATCTTAACAATTAGTACCTCTGAGAGGGACTAGTAGGAAAACAGGAGCAATTTTCAATGTACTTTATTACTTTATAATTTTAATACACATTTTGAAGACATCACACACAGCCTAAACGTACTAGAAAGCACCAACAATAAACGCTCTCATGAAGGTGTAAAAAGGTAGAGAACAGTTTCCTCACCTCCAAAGATTAGTTACCTCCACCTTTTGACTTACCAAGAAGATTCCAGACCTAGAGGCTGGAAACTAACTACTCCACCCTGAAGTTCCAACTATTTGTCATCTCTCTTGGTTACGTAAACCAAGCTGTATTTTCTAGCTCCAAACCATATTTTTGCGAACTCTGGTTGGCAGGCTCTTGAGAAGGGCTCTGGCAAACTTCTTCTTAAAAAGACAGAGTATGAATATTTTAGGTTTTGTAGAACATACAGTCACGATTGCAACCAATTCAACTCTGCTCCTGTGGAATATGAGCAGTCACAGACAAAAGATAACCCAGTGAGTGTGGCTGTGTTCCAATAAAACTTTTTTTTTTTTATTTTCAAAAACAGGCACCAGTCTGGATTTGGCTGGCAGGCCACAGTTTGCTGATTCCTGGTCTTAAGGCATGAGAGGCAGCAAGATTAGTGTGAGGTACCCTGAAATTGTCTTATTTATATATTACATGTATATTTGCTATTGTCTCTTTCCCCCAACTATAATATAAGGCCCTTGAGAATTGCTACTTCATTTACTGACAAAAAAAATCAGTGTCTGGGCACAAAAAAGGCACCCAGAAAATACCGTTGATTGATTCAACTAACTCATCTCCTGAGACCTGAACAGATTAACAGGGAAGAGAGGGATAAAAAAAGAAGTCAGTTCTCTTATTAGGAGAGTAGACAAATTGTTATAGATAAAGCTGTGCTTCTATAAGCAGATGGTAGGTGCCCTCCCTTCCCCACCCAAGTCGTCCTTGTGGCTGACAAGGAGGATGAGTGCTAATGACAAGGAAAGGTCACAAGACTAATATCAACTCTCACCTAGATCTGCAGGCACCAGAATCACTGAGGGCGCACCAAAGGAAGAGAACTGCTTCCACCTATCTTGGATGCTGTATTTAACAGCTGGAAGTAGGGGTGTAAGGGTGCTGGCACAGGATTTCTTACTAACTTTCATCTCTACAGTGCATAAGGCACACAACAGGCACTCGGGAAATACTGCATTAAAAGGAATGATCAGTTTTAGCTTCGGCTGTTCTACTCACTCACTATGTGACCTTGATATTCTCCAAGGCTCAGTTCTCTACCTGTAAAGTAGGACTAATGAATAATTTCAACCCCTATGAGATAACATGAGATAACACATGTGAACACACTTTATAAACTCAAAAACACCACAGAAATTCAAAGACAAAAGCTGTGAAAGCTGCCTTGTGGTTTCTCAAATTCCAGAACAGTAATGTTTTAATAGCTGGAAAGCAATGTCAATGTTTCCACTAACTACTTATTGTATAGCAAGAAACTGTCAATTAAAATGTTCAATTAAAAAAAAAAAAAAAATCCCCCGAGCCTAAATAATCTATTTTCATTTTTTTAAAATTTGTAATGCAATTTACTAGCTTTGTTGCCTGAGTTGCACCCCCTGCACTTTTAATAGTGATGCATTTATTTCAATGTGTTTTAGGGGAAAAGTGAGTAAACCCCTGTTTTTGGAGACATTACTGAGGAGTTAGCTAAGACAAAACAGTGCAGTATAATCCACTTTAGGCAAAATGAGAGAATTAAGAGGCTTAGTGCTCAGAGAGAAACAGTTATAGAATCTTTTTCCCCATTAATATATATGGTATGTATGGGTCACTAGCAAAAAATTTCACGCACTACATTTTCCTGCATATCACTATATTCTTTTCCAAATACATAAGACACTTTTGGTAGCAAAATCTATTTAATGTTTTTTCATAAACAAGGAAGTTCTTACCCCAAATTAATTATAGTAAGAATATTAAGACTGTTAATATTGTTAAGGGCAGAATGCTAAATTCTCAACTTTTTCTTGGCTTTGTGACAGATGGGCAGTGATTCCAAATAACTACTCCTTAGGCTTTCATATGCAAAAATTATAGGTCCTCAACTCCAATTGGGAAAAAATATTAATTTGTCCTGGGGCAAGAATAGCTTTACAAGATCTTACGTATGACTGTGACTGGCAACATAAAGCAGGGCATCCCCCATAGACATTTGTTCATTTGGAACAAGCCACATGAATCTGAAACGATGGAGTAAAGCATTCCCTGAGAGGCCTTCTCTGACATTTCCAGCAACCTCCCCAACCATCTACTGGTTTAGATGTTTATTGTGCCCCTCACTCCATTAGAAAGTAAACTCTACAAAAGCAAGGATTGTCTTATTCACTACTCTATAGCCAGCACCAAGTGGAAATGCTAGGATAATAAATGCTCAATAAATATCTGCTGCCTGTATTATATGGCATCTCATCATTATCTTAAACTTCCTAACATCAAGCAGAATATTCCTTGGTTACTTACTAACTGATTGCAAATAGTTCCACTGTTTTCAGGTATGTATTCTGTAAGTTGATTAGAGGTAGGACTACTCATATAAACTTAACTGCAGTGTTTTGGTTTCCCTTTATTTTTGTTACCTTCTACAAGTGAGGCTAATGTTTTCACTTTATAATAGTGCTAGAGTTTCTTAATAAAAGAAACTTCACTTTAAATGAGTGAGTAGATTTAAAGAAAAAATATTAGCAACAGCATAAAGTAGTGTCTAAGAGCACAGACTCTGCAGCCATCTCTCAAGGTCTGAATTTGGCTCCACTGTGTCCCTGGGTACTTTTCTTAAATTCTCTGTGCCCTTGTTTCCTCATTTGTAAAATGGAAACCACCATCAAAACAGAGTGACTATGAGGATTGTAAATCTACGCACTTGGCAGAAAATTGGTGCAAATAAGAAATCAATAAACAAGCCATCACCACCTCCCAGATCTCCAGTTCCTTTCCCTCTTCCTTCAAACAATTTCAAGGTGGCACCTACTCAGAAAAGCCCTGCTCCTGATTCTACTGCTGGCTCCTCAGCCCGACTGAACGCCCCCTCACTTGCTCACCCTTTCGTAGTAAACCAAGACAACATCTACCAACTCACCATGCATTTCTGAATTTTCTCCAATCTTGAATTTCGATTTAGATGGTCTACTCATTCTACGACTCATTTTATCTAGAAGCAAACTAATTCATCTTTTCCAAAAAAAGAATGTCTTTGCTTGACTTCCAATATCTACTAATAATACTCTTCTACTTATCCAGGCTTCAAATTAATTTTCTCCAACTCTTCTTCATCACCCACCCTTCTATAATCATTCTCCTGATTCTGTGTAGGGTTCCTTGGAAAATCCTTCATACCTACCTTCTCTGTTCTCCTGCCTCATAACTCTTAATAGACAGTAAGGTCCATGAGGCTAGAGGCAAATTCTAAATCTTTTACAACTCTATTCCTAACATCTAGTAAAGGTTTCTGTACTTAGTAAGTTAAATACATACCTGACTTACTAAGAGCTTCGTAAAATGGTTTCCCTAACTTCAGATTCCTATGCCTCCAATCCTTCTTGAAGTTACTAATCTTTCCTAAAATGGCACATTCCTATAACTTGACTGCTCAGACACACTAGTGTATTCAAATCCAATAACCACTAGTTATAAAGGACTACAGGTAGCACTGGGGGGTGAGAAGAGAAATGATGAACAATACCAAAAACAAATCCTCTCTAGTTCTTAATGTGTAAAGTGTGTGAAGAGCTATTTATAATTAAAAAACACAATAAAAAGCCTACTAAACAGGGATTAATTCTGATAAGTAGGTGACTTTTAAATGAGATAAGCATAGGAAAGGAAAAGAGACATTCCCAGTTGAAGGAAAAACATGAATAAGAACCTAAAAGTATAAAAGTGACATGTTTAGGAATCACTAGGGGGAGAAAGCCTGATTTTACTGAAGGAGAGAAATGAGGATGGAAAGATTATAGAGACCAGATTAACAGAACCCTGCTTATCATTAAGACATGAAAAACACAAAACAGTGAATACCACTCACCAACCAAGAGTGATTCTTTCAATATGTAAATCATTTTATTACTGAAATAATGAAAACGCTCTTCTAACAATAATTGAAGTGATGAATGCACAACTATTTGATTACACCAAATAACACTGACTGCACTTCAGATGAACTGTATGCTTTATTAATATGTATCAATAAAATTGATTTGTTAAAGAAAAAATACTTTTAAAAAAAGTTAAATCAGACCACATCACTACCTTGCTTAAAGCCCTCCAATTACTCTACATTATACTTGAAATAAAATCCAAACTCTTTACCCTAGCTTACCAGAAAGACCTTGGGAATTCAGCTTTGCTCTACCTCGCCAACCTCATTCTGTACCATTCTTCCCTTATAATCAACCACAGTGCAGCCCTGTTGGTCAATTTTCCATTCCAGAAACCCATGAATCAAGCTCCTGCCTAGGGTTCAAGTGGGTCTAGTCCCATTCCTATTCTCCTGGATGACTGTTTTCTACCACCTCTTTCCTCAAACCCTTGGTACCTCCTTTCCCACCCTCATTCTCAGCTCCCTACTTAACTGAGAAAACTGAAGCAACTAGAAGGGAACATCCATACTCCCACCCACCACTGACTAGTCTACCAGCATTTGCATCCACATACTCTGCTTCCCCACTGTTACCAAGAATGAGCTTCCCAAGTTCCTATCTAAATTCAATCGCCACTTGCACAAGATTCCTGCCATTGCACAGCACTCCAATAATTCTCCCCTTCTATCTCCTACATCAATTTTTTTGCTGTTATTTCTCAGCAAAAAAAAATTCTTAATAGTATGTGTCCCAACAGCTACTCTCCAATTCTTTCCTCCTTTTTACAGCAAAACTCCAAGTTTTCATCAATATCTTTGTCCCACTCTCTCTTAAACCTTCCCCAAGTAGACTTTCACTCTCACAAATCCACCAAAACTATTCATTAAGGTCACTAGAGACACAACACTGCTATACAGAAGAGTTGATTTTCATTCTCATTTTACTGACTCATAAGCACCAGATGACAGAGTTGGGTGATTTTCCTTCTAGAAACTTTCTTCACTTCAAGCATACCATGCTTGCCAGGATTTGTTCCTGCCTCACTTGTTACCCCCCCCCTTCCAAATTCTTCCCCCCTCCCCATTTTCTCCCTAAGTTCTAACATAGCAGTGGCCAAGGAATTAGTCCTTGGCCCTCATAAACTCCTTTGGTGACCTCATCTAGTTTCACAGTTTTAAAAAGCATCAACATGGTAATCACTCTCAAATATACATATCCAGCTCAAACTTTTTCCTGACTTATTATTTATTCATAACCCCAACTGACTACTCAACACATGAAATTGATGCCTAAGAGACATATCAAATTTAACCCACCCAAGGACTTCTGTTTCTGGCCAAGATGGAGAAACAGAGACAGATTTACCCTCCAGCTGAAACAACCAAAAAAATCAGACATAATGTATGAAACAAAGATTTTCACTATACAAGGCAATATACATCAAGAAACAAAGGACAAGAATAGATGAAAACTTCAACATGATAAACAGCATCTATGATAACCCAAAGCTAACATCCTACTAAATGGTGAAAGACTGAAAGCTTTGCCTGAGTTCAGGAACAAGACAAGGATGTCTACTGTCACCACTGTTATTCAACACTGTACTGGAAGCTCTTGCCAGAGAAATTAGGCAAGAAAAAGAAATAAAAAGCATCCATTCTGGAAAGGAAGAAGTAAAACTTTCACTATTTGCAGAAGACATGATCCTATATACTGAAAATGCTGAAAAATCCATAGCAAAGCTCCTAGAGCTTTAAAAAATGAATCCAGCAAAGTGGCGGGTATAAGATCAACAGCCAAAAATCAGTATTGTTTCTATACACAAACAATGAACAATTAGAAGAAGAAATCAAGAAAAATATTCCATTCACAATACAACTAGAAGAATCAAATATCTAGGAATAAATCTAACCAAGGATATAAAGGACTTGTAAAGAGAAAACTACAAAACACCACTAAAAGAAATCAAAGAACTAAATAAATGGAAGGTCATTCTGTGTTCAAGGACTGGAAGACTAAATGCCATTAATATGTCAATCCTACCCAAAGCAATTTATAGATTCAATGCAACCCCAATCAAAATTCCAACAACATTCTTTGAAGAAATGGAAAAGCCAATCATCAAATTTATGAAGAAAGGTAAGGGGCTCCGAATAGCTAAAGCCATCTTGAAAAAGAATGAAGTTGCAGGACTCACACTTCCCAGTCTTAAAACTTACTTCAAAGCCATAGTAATCAAAACAGCATGGTACTGGGGAGCAGATATAGCTCAGTGGTTGAGTGCCTGCTTGCCATGTACAAGGTTCTGGGTTCAATCCCTGGTACACACACACACACACACCAGCATAGTACCTGCACAAAGACAGACATACAATGGAATATAATCAAACTGAGAGCTCAGAAATCAACCCTCAAATTTATGGCCAACTGATTTTTGACAAAAACCACTCAATTGGGAAAGTACTAGGAAAACTGGATATCCATTTGCAAAAAAAAAAGAAAAAGAAGAGGATTCCCCCACACACACACACCTCATACCTTATACAAAAATCAACTCAAAATGGTTGAAAGGCCTAAATATAGCAGCCAGACGGAAGCGGGTGTGGCTCAATCGATAGAGCTCCCGTTTACCATATGGGAGGGGCCTCCTTGTGAGGGCAGGCCAGCCGGCGCAGCACGGTGGGCTGATGCAGCGGGACCTCAAAGCAAGGGGGGGATAAATAAATAAATCTTTTAAAAAATAAATAAATAAATAAATAGAGCAGCCAGAACTATCAAACCCTTAGAAGAAAATGCTGGGAAGTATCTTCTGGGCCTTGTGTTAGGCAATGGTTTCTTAGACAAACCCAAAGCACAAGCAACAAAAGAATAATTAAATAAATGAAAACTCATCAAAACTATACTCTTTTGAGCTTCAAAGGACTTTATCACGAAAATAAAACAACAACCTACATAGTGGGAGAAAATATTTGGAAACCACATATCCAAAAAGGTTTAATATCCAGAATATATAAAGAAACCTTTCAACTTAACAACAAAAAGACAACCAATGCAATTTACAAATGGACAAAAGCCTTGAATCTCTCCAAAGAAGACATACAAATGGCCAAAAAGCACATGAAAAGATGCTCAACGTTATTAGCCATCAGGTAAATGCAAATCAAAACCACAATGATATACCACTTCACACCCTCTAGAATGGCTACTATTCTAGATTATACTATATTATATCTATCTATCTATCTATCTATATATATATATATATATGGTATCTATTCTATACTATACTATTATAGAACTGTACCCTACAGTCAACTATTAACAATTATAGTACTTATAATATTCTTTCATCAACTATAACAAAATTGCATCCACATTAAGGCAAAATATTAATAATGGGGGTATAGCAAAACTGTAATTTTCTGCGTGATTTTTCTGTAAACCTACAACTTCTTTAATTAAAATAAGAAGAACTAGATAACCTATTAAAGTGAATGCTTAGTCAAAAACCTTCCCACAAAGCAAAACTCCAGGCCCAGATGGCTACCATGGTGAATTCTACCAAACATTTAAGAAATAGCACTAATTCTACATAAAATCTTGCAGAATATTAAAGCGGAAGTAATACTTGCTATCTCATTCTATGATACCAGTATTACCTTGGCACGAAACCAGAAAAAGACATTAAAAGGGAAAAAAAAAAAAACCCTGCAGATCCATAAGATGCAAACATTATGAACAAAACTGTAACATACTGAGAATTCAACAAAAAGAAGGACAATACATCCTAACCAAGGGGGCTTTATTTCAGGAATTCAAGGTTGGTTTAACATTCAGAATCAATGTAATTTGCCAAATTAAAAAAGTAAAAACACGTATGCCTCAGTAAATGCAGAAAAACATGACAAAATTCAACATCCATTCACAATGTTTTTAAAAAAATTGTTTCCCACAAATTAGGAATAGAAGGAATCTTCCTCAACCTGATAAAGGGCATCAACAAAAACTCTACAGCTAACATCATACTTAATGCTGAAAGGCTGACTCTCCCATTCTCTCCCAAAATACAGATGATGTCCTCTCAGTACTAACTTCTATTCAACACTGTATTAGAGGTGGCAGTAAGAAAAATAAATAAAAGGTATCCAGACTGGAAAGGAAGAAGCAAAACTGTCTTTTGTCACATATAACATGACCACCTATGCAGAAAATCTAACAGAACTTACCAAACAGCTATTAAAGTTAATAAGTGATTTTAGCAAGGTTGAAGAATACAAAATTAATATGCAAAAGTCAGTTGTATTTCTAATCACTAGCAACTAACCGCCAGAAACTGAAATTTTAAAAAATAATAATTACAACGGTATTAAAAATAAACAAGTAAGGATAAATCTGACTAAAGTTGTGAAAGACCTGTACATTAAAACTGAAAACACTGCTGAGAGAAATGAAAGAAAATTCTAAATAAATAGATGTATCATGTGCACGGCACAAGTCCAAAGAATCAACAATTAAGATGTCAATTCTTCCCAAAACGACCTATAGATTCAACACAATCATAATCAACATTCCAGCAGGCTTTTTTAATAAAAACTGACTGAATGATTCTAAAATTCATATGGAAACTCAAAGGACCTAGAATAGTCATAACAAACTTTGAAAAAGAAGAACAAAGTTGGAGAACTATTACCACCTGATTTCAATACTTAATGTAAGGCTACAATAATCAAGACAACATGGTACTGGCATCAAGACAAACAGAGCAATAGAACAAACCAGAAAATACAGATACAGACCTACACATACATGGACAGTGATTTTCAACAAAGACAATTCAGTCTTTTCATATAAATAGTTCTATAACAATTAGGTATCCATATGCACAAAAAGTGATCTTTCATCCATACCTTGCACCATTTACAAATATTAATTGCTACTGGATCATAGACTGAAATGAAAAACATAAAATTTAAAAATCAAGGACAAAACCACAGAAAACATCTTTGACCTTGGGACAGTTAGGCAAAATTTTTCAAAAAGCATAATCAAAAGAAACAAATTGATACTTTAGACTTAAGTGAAAATACAAACCAAGAACTGGGAGAAAATCTTTGCATACAATTTATCTGATAAAAGACTTGGAGCCAGAATATATACATATATTTTTTAACTCAATAATAAGAAAATAAACACCACCACCACAAAACAAACAAAACAAAACCACTCGATAAAAGACTAACAGTTCACCAAAGATAAACTGAGGGGCAAATAAGCACATGAAGAGATGCTCAACAACATTAGGGAATCAAGTGATATATCATGACACACCTATTAGCATGGCTAAAATTGAAAAGACTCACCACACCAAGTATGGTGAAATGTGGAGGAAGTGAAACTAATGCACTGCTAGTAGGAATACAAAATGGTACAACCATTGTGGATAACAGTTTAGCAATTGCTTAAAAAGTTAAGCGTACACCTACCAGCCATTCCACTGTTAGGTGTTTAACCCAAGAGAAATAAAAGCATATGTCCATACAAAGATGCATACATTATTAATATTCATATTTGCAACAGCCCAAAACTGGAAACAGTCTAAATGTCCTTCACAAATGAATAAACTGTAGTATATCCATACAATGAAACACTATGCAGCAATAAAAGAAATGAATTATCAATACATGCTACAACATAGGATAAACTGCAAAATAATTATACCGAATAAAACGAGAAAGAAAAAAAGAATATATTTTAAATTTGAGAAAATGCTAACTAATATAGATCAGTAAGTTACCTAGGGATAGGAGGGAGCGGGTTTACAAAGAAGCATAAGGAAACTTTTGGGGGTAATAGATATGTTCATTATCTTGATTGTGGTAAAAATTTCACAGGTGATAGACACCAAAATTTATCAAACTGTACACTTTAGAGTTTACTATACGCCAGTAACAATGTAATGAATCTGTTAAAAGTTTCACCCCATCTAAAACTTGGCTTTTATTAGCAACCCCCCTTCCCTCAAAATCTACTTCTACAAAGTGCAGCATTATTAACTCAAGTGTTGGCAACTCAAACCTTCCAGTAGCTTATACATGGAGGGCATACATTTTTAAAACTGATATGACACACTGTTGTAAAGAATTCAAAAGCCCCACTTTCTACAAGAAAAACTTTAAAGTCTTTGTTGTCCACCCTTCAAAACCCTCAGCAACACAGTCTCCTTTACCATCTAACCTCAGTCAACTAAGTTTTCTAAACAGGCCTCCCTCTCACACCTTTGCTTCCCATGCCCTGCAGTCTTACAGCATCACCCATTAAATCCCATCCATACCTTAAGACCAGGTGAAATATCACTGCCACCAAGGATCTCTGCCTAGGCCCAATCCAAAATAGACTGTCTCTCTTCTGAATTTTCATCTCTCACACACCATGATATTCCATCATGTGATACACAATTATATAAAGACTTCATCTCACCCACCTCTGTTAAATTATAAAGTCCCACTAAATATAAAGGGACACAGGTCCCTTTAACTCTGTGGTAGAATAAAGTATTTTGATAAATTTATTTTAGAATGTATCTTCAGTATTTATGCCTAGGAAAATATAATTAATATTCAAATGTTGATTTAACTTTTGTTTTCACCCTTTATAAAGTTGTAAGATTGTCCCATGAAGCTAATTTAAGTAGGTCCTAAAATAAAGGACAATTAAAGGGGTAAACTTTTTAGAAAACTTAATACAGACATCAAAATTCCCAAGGACTACCTTTGGTGCAATCTTTTGTCTAAATACTTTAAGACCAAGAGGGAAGGATGAAAGATGGTACAAGAGTCCTACACTTTAACTAACAGACACAAAAAGTGAAGAGCATCTGCTTGTCGCAAAACCAAATGAAGAAAAGCCAAAGATAGCTAGAACAGAAAGATACCTAGCTCTTATCTTAAGGGAATGACAGCAGCCTGCTTGGAAGTCCAGACATTGAAACAATTCAGACTCCTTAGGCCTTCAATTGTGGTCATCTGTATTTGCCAACTAAAAAACCCCAGAAACTTTGCTTTTGTTCAACTGTTATCTAATTCTCCACCCTAAAATGTTCTTCCTTCCTATTACTCTCCAGCCATTTGAAGCCAAAGCATATGTAAAACCTAAAAACAAGGCTTCCTCTTTAAGCCTTTCCCAAATTATTCAACCTGTTTCCCATGTCCTTATCCTCAAAATTCCTAGTGGTTTTTTTCCTGTACCCTTCCAGATAAATTCTTCTAGCACATGCTGTAGGGTTATCTTGTATTTTTTATCTAACTTTGCACGTATTTATTCCTCATCTCTTATGTTCACTGAAAAAGAACTGGGCTTTTTTTATTTCCCACAGAAACACTCATCTAATAGTACTCAATAATAAAGACCTAAAGTGAACTAAAGTTAATGCACAAGTAATATTTAAAAACATCTGACTTAAATTAGAAAAGTAATAATATAGCAGGAGGTGGTGAATAAGAACCTGATTTTCAAATTGAACAGAAGAACATGAACAGCAGATTCAAGTTTATGCTCCTATTTGCTGGATTACATGGACAGTACAAGATAAATTCTGCCCCAACTCTTGCACCAATTTATTAAAAACAAACATGTCTCATATTAAAAGGTCGGAATCATGAGAAAAATCAAATATGCTCTTTATTGCAATGGTACTATTTCTAATCTGGAAAAACAAAGATGAATTTTACTTAATGTTTTAGAAAACCTATTCATAATGCTGCTGAGAGTTATATTTTAAGAGACAAATTCAAAGTATTTCCCTTTTATGCTATAAAGTAATTAAAGGTTTTATAAAACTCAATTTTTACAATTTAAAACACATATTTTGGTTACAGGTATTTAACAGAGCAATTAAATCCTTATTTCCACTTCTGTTCTAAAATCCGCCTGCCCGCAGTGAGTGGGAACTGCTGCAGATCATTAAACACTCATTTATCAATGTCTCTCAGCAGGCAACACAATGCAGCAGAACAGCACACAGAAACCACCCTGAACCCCAGCAACAGCGGCTAATTAGCATAGCCTACCACTAAACTCACACCATATGATTGGAACTGTTAGTCAGAATGCTAGCCAATCAAAGTAGGTTATGCAAATAGCCTATTTTAGTTGCCAGGGTACAGCTACTTCCAATTGTCCAATAGGAAAACAAGCAATAAACAAGAAATGAAATTGAGCTTTGTCACATTTTCAAGTTGCTGTTAACACTTTCAGGTTTAGAGCAAAATTAACGATGACTGTAAAGGATTAAAATCATATTCTACATTTCACTTTAAAGGCAATCCAATGGTAATACACACGGAATATAGGTAAAGAAGTTCATTTGCTGTAATTTTAACTTTTACTAGGAGTTTTTCTAACAGAAGCTGCCATCAACATTTCAACTTTTGTCCTCCACCTACTCAAAGCGTTATGTAAATATCTTTCCTATACATTCAAGTAGATTCTCAAATGTTACATTTTAGGGAAAGACTACAAAGCATTTGCATTCTATAAAGAAAAAACTAAAAAGGTGAGCATAACAGAAAGCATAGCTCATTGAAGTCTCAAATAAGCTTTATCAGGCTGAAGAAATGTAACATTTTATTTTCGATTATGACACAATATACAAATACGAAAGTAATTTAAAAATCCAATCCAATTAAGTAATAACTTATAGGGCTTTAAATATGCAGACTGAAACCAAGTAAATAATACTCATTCCTTGGGACCAAGTTCAACTAAGATATAAACACAATATAAACACATTATCTTCATAAATAAAATTTCTAATAATGAATAAAACATAAAAGATCTTTAACTCTGTCAGTAGATACTAATAGCTACAAAGACCGTTTTAAAGAACATCAGCATCCTGACAATTCTTAGTGATTGAATTTCTTTAATCTCATATATTCAGAGAAATGCTTTGAAACATGTCAAGGAGACAGTTCCCATTTGTGCCTTCTAAAAGATACAGTTTTATTTTTAAACAAATCAATGTGTCCAACCTATCCTAGCAATTATCTCCTTCTAAATGGAGTAGATTCATCCCACACCATGGCGAAGTTAGTGATTTTTAAACATATTTTTCTACAGGATGTCTGTAAAATGTCTGTAAATGTCTCAAGACTTCTACCATTGGCAAAATACATTGAATTAAGGCACAGAGCAGATTTCGAGCACTGGATTCTAAGAGAACAACATGTAGGTCTGATGTCCGTTACTGCAATTTACCTTCCCCGTTTAAGAAAACTGAAGCCACTACTTTTCCACCATCTCCAAACACTTGTCCCCTAAATTCTTCCCATATTTTTTCTGCTCAGGGTTTCTCAAGGAAAACCACTAAAAGCCCACTGAAACTAAGATTTGAAAAAGCCAGCTTCTTAAAGGGGGAAGAAGGATCAATATCTGAAATTTAAAGCTGGAAGGAACCTTAAAAATCACCTAAAACCTTTAAGCTCTTGTTACATAAACAAAGAAACCATACTTTTAGAAATATAGAACAGGAGTTCTTAACAAGGGCTCCGTGAGCTTGAACTGAAATTCAAAAAAAACATTACTCTTGTGCGGACACATTGGTGCAGGTGTGATACATTTATTAAATAATACACAGTACAGTGTGGAATTAGTAAGGGGTCTGTGGTTTTCACCTGCTGGCAAAGGAGTCCATAGAACAAAAAAGGTTAAGAATCCCTGGTGTAGAAGACAGAAATCCTACAAATAAAAATCTAAGCCCTCCTAAATTATAAACATCATATATGAATAATCAATATATGTCAGGAAACATAACAACTCTCAGTTTGTATAAAGATATACTTAGGGGGCGGATGTGGCTCAAATGGTTAGGCATCCATCTGCCATATGGAGGGACCTGGGTTCGATCCCCGGGACCTCCCAGTAAAATAAAAACATATATACAGAAGGCGCATGGGCTGCCAGGCTCTGTGTGCCGGTGAGCCGCCAGGCAGCAAGATGATGACGTAACAGGAGAGAGACGCAGAGGAGAGACAAGATGAGATGCTCCAAAAACCAGGAACCGAGGTGGCGCTGGTGGCAGAACACCTCTCTCCTACATCGGACATCTCCAGGATCGAATCCTGGTGAAGACTGGAAGAGGATGATGAGAAGAGATGGCAGGAAACAGACACAGAGAATTGCCCAGCAAATGGACACAAAACAGCAAAAACGGGGAAGGGGGCGTTTAAAATG
>JAQZBX010070183.1:0-15453 GCA_029593785.1 Cabassous unicinctus
GTTGGAGAAATAATCTAAACCCACATCACTCTGACATCAGTCCATGCACTGCACATAAGCACTTCACTATATCTCCCATAAAATTAAACCATTCTATAATCATTGATACATATTATGGACATAAAGATGCTCATATACTCTGACATTATATTAAAGTAAGCATCAAATCTTAAAGTGGACTCATAAGGGGAAATTAACTTTTTAATAAACTTCTAATTCACAAAAGAGCACAATCTTTCAATAAAAAGATTAAGTGATGTTTACTTCTTCCCTTTATTCTATTTCCCATATGCCCCATAATTGGTTTTATAATGAAAAGAGATGCTATTTATGAATAAGCCAAATTTTACCTCCGAATGTTTTAAAGATGACTAAGCCTGAAATGTCTAAATTTTTAGTAATCTTTTATAATTCAAAAAAATATGGAAGAGACTTAGAGCTAAAAGTTAGTCTTCATTAGATCAAAATTATATTCTCTCCTTCGCTTGCCTTATCAGATTGTTTAGTATATCCAAAATTCCATCTTTTAACCTGTTAAAATAGACCTGTATACTTAACTTTAAAAAGTTACTCAACAGATCTTTTGAAAACAGAATTTTAAAATTTCAACAGAAAACAAGATTTGCAGGGTGATACATCTTAAGTAGTTTCTGCAAGCAGCCACTCTTAATCATGGAAAATGAAAACTGTATCTCAAGTTCTATCTAGTCTTGACACTGAAAAGTATGGAATTATAATTGAAGCTTATTTATTTGATAATATAGTTTGCTAACAGATCATTTTTGTTACCATGTAACTGAACCATATAAACACACATCTCTGTATTTCAAGTGATCCAACCAAATTATAAATTCAATATACAAAGAATTTAAAGATAACTAGGGTAGATTGTAAGGCCATATGAATAGCAACCATTAGGTTTAACACAAATTCTGACACCCATTTTTACTTACAGGTAGCCAATGGTAACAGATACACTTAAATAAAAAATAAATATTTTGCCATGTATGTAACTACTGATCTGTCCATGTAGAATAAATTCAGAAACTTTATACCCTGATTTAAACTCATTTATATTTCAAGATAGTTTCATTATTTAATGAAAGCTGCAAATACCAAGATAAAAATAAGCGTGTATCTATTTATCAATAAGTCCATTTTAGTGTCAAATTAATTTTTCTAATGTTGAATGAGACCCTCCAAGTTTTGCTAAATTTCTTATGGAAATGAAAGAAAAGTTTCCTATTGAGCTTGAAAAAAAAAGTGGCCATGTAATTACCTACAAAGTTAAATAGCAAAGTAAAACATTGCTATCAAACGCTAAAACCAACCAATTCAATCTTGGAGAAAACTGTTTACCATTATAGAATCAGAGTTCCTCAAAGGAAACATTGATCAGGTATTAACACTTCCAAATAGTGAATGAGAACTCCTAAAATCATCTGGAGACCTAACACCATTTTCAGATGTTATTTGATTTTAGTAATAAGGGTAAGGTGCCATTAATTTTAAAAACCATTCTTTCGAATTTATGCATCTTCCCTCCCACTCGCACCCTTTGCACGTCCACACAGACTACTAATTTATTATCTGACTTCTGTGTCCAGGCTGTAGTACATTCATACTACAATACTGGAGTAACAGCATTAACAAAATTCGCAGGGATCCAACAAGAGCCTAGCAAGCGATTTTGCAAAGCGCCTTGGCACGCAAACATAAGTGGTTAAAATGTTTTTCTGCTATCGTTAACTTGTTTTTTTTGTTTGTTTGTTTTTACAAGAATGGATACTTGTAGAAACAGCACAACCGCTACTCAATCTAAACCTCACCCAAGAAAAGGGAAAATGAAGACGAAAAAAGTTACAAAAAATGCGAATAGGAAAGCTTCCTTGAGGTTCTTTAAAAAAAATTTTTTTTAAAAGAGGGGGAAGTGGATCAAAAGTCCCTGAAAAATTGTAAAGCTTTTTTTTTTTCCCCCAGGACACCCAGTCTGTCGGCTGAGCTGCGCTTTCCGTGTAGGGAATGACCCTGGCCTGAACTCCATGCTGAGCAAGTGAAATGCCAGGGAATATCGATCTGCCGTGGGAATCCGCTCTCTCCGGGTCTTCCTCTAGCTACTTCTATTTCCCAGCAGGCCTGAGCTCGGAAATCTTTTAACAGCAGGTCTTAGCCCTTCAGCCCCCACCCGCTTTCACCTGCGACGCTGACACAGGGAGACGCTTCTTTAAATAATCCCCTCCTGACAGATGGGCCAGTGTATTAACTGCTGGGAAACAGCCGTCCCGAGTGCGCTTTCATTCGAACGATACTTCCCGAATTGCAGCTTAAATGGCTCTAGACGTCCTCCCCGCCAAATTCATTCTGATGAGAGCATCAGAAATGGCTGCACTGAGAATCCACACGCACACACACGCCCCTTTCCTCGGGATTTTCTCAAGCCGCGTTCGGGGAAAGCGCTGTCCCCCCACACACACACACGCAAGCCTGCCATCCCCAGCATCGCACGCCCCGCTGCTCGGGAAGAGTCTGGGGCAGAGGGAGAAAGAGGAAGCGGGGACTCCACGACAGGCTCCTGGCCGGTCCCCCAAAGTTTCAGGGCCTGCGCGCCCGCCGAGGTGGAGAGAGGGGAGAAGAAAGGAAAGGCGCGGGGGATCCGCCCGCAGCGGCCCCGCGGGGCGCCCTTCGGGGACACAGGGCTCCCCCCTCGCCCCCTCCCCCCAGCCGGTTCCTCCCCCGCCGCGGGCCGCGAACAATGCCGCCGCCCGGACCCCCGCCCCGGGCCGCCCGCCACTCACCACCCAGGTCAGCGCCGCGCCGCCGCCTCCGGACTTGGCCATGGCGGGTGGCTCCTGCTCCCAGGCCGCGAGGCCGCCGCGCCCGCCTCCGCGAGGGCCGCCGGGCCCCGCCGCTCCGCACCGGCCGCTCGGCTCGCCGCGCTCCTAGGCGCGCCGGCCCCCGCGCCCCATAGCCGAGCCCCGGGGCCGACGCCGGCCGAGGCCGCCCAGCAGGCCGCGCCGCCCGGCGCCCTCAAACTCGAGGCGCGGCGGCCGCGCCGCCCGGGCCTAGCGCGGCTGACGAGGAGGGAGGCGGCGGGCGGCCGAGCAGCGGCGCTGCCTCCTCGCCCGCCGCGGGCGCCGCAGCGAGCGGGACCGAGGGCCGCGGGCGCGAGCGGCCAGGGCAGCCGGAGCCCGGGGCGTTCGGACGCGGCGGGGACACCGCGGCGCCTTGTCCTTCCTCACACTCGCCGCTCGCGTCGTCGTCGCCGCCGCCGCGGCCTCGAGGCCTGCCTTTGTGGGCCGCGCTGCAGGCCCGACTTCCTCACAGCCACACACCAGAGGGGACAATAAGCAGAGCCGCCACGGTCGCCTCCCTCCTGTCCGGCATAACAGCGCGCACACACATTCGCAAGCCCGGGAGGGGGGCGCGGCGGGCGCGGCGGCCGCCCCGCTGTCAGTCAGCGCCCAGCCGCCCAATCGGGGCCTTGTCGCCGCGGCCTCGCGGCCAATCCCAAAATCCCGAGCCCCCGGAGGGGCGGGACCCGCGGGGGAAACGTCATTGCGGGTAGCAACCGAGTGGAAGAATTGGGGTTTTTTTTGTTTGTGTGTGTGTCTGTGGGTTTTCCATTTTAGGGGCAGCTAAGGGCTGCTGTCAAGGGTCATTTGAGGGCAGCAAAGGGAAAGGGTCGAATTGTGCTTGGGTCAATTGGGGTCAGCCGAGCGTGCTGTTTACTCCAAGACCTGCTTGCGACACCGAGGCGTTTGTTTGCCTGGGGCGGCTGGGGGCAGGGGCAGAGCAGGAGGAAGCCGGGGGCTGTCCCACAGGGAAAGTATTTTTAGAGAGCGGTTTTAAACCGCGGGCGAGAACGTTGTAGACCCCTGGTGCGTGTAGACTCCGTGACCCCGGCCTCTCCAAGGCCCCAAATGGACGCTGCTGTCGAAAACAGCCTGTGCCAGACCCTCCCCTCCTCAGCTCCTCTCCCTCCTCTCCTCACCTCCTAAAGGGGACCCCGGCAGTCGCCAGAAAACTGCCTGTGAAGAACTTAAACGCTTAATTCACCGAGAACATTCCAGGGAAAGAATGCAGGGTGGGCTGGGCCTTCTGTTTCCACCCTTTGTTGACATCCCTTCTCTAGACAATGCAGAAATGTCACTGTCACTTTTCCTTCGTGGCTGCCCAGAGCTGTCCCGTTACCTCTGCGAGCTCACGCTTCATCGTTCACACTCCTTTCCAGGAGAATTTTCAAATAACACACTGAGGAATAATTCCATTCACATTAAAGCTTTCTAAGAATGAAAGTTACCCTTGCAGCCGCCCCAACGTCTCTGGCAGATGGAAGAGGGCTTTGCTTCATCTTGTTTTTTCAAAGCAGTTCCATTCAAGAAGTAGTTATTGGGCACAGGCTCTGCGATGGGCTCAAAATAAAAGCACAGTCCCTGATTTCAAGACATTTATGATCTGGCTGGAGATACAGACTTAAAAGGAATTAATGATCTCAAGGCAATACATAAGAAAACAACAAAATGAGTACTCGAGGGCAGGAGGGGCTACCAGAAAGTTGTGAGCAGAGCTTTCTGGAAAGAGGAAAACAGTACTGCTGCTTTGTGAAAAGGTGTTTTTGTGAACTTATCTTCCAACTGTGCATTTCCTCTCAAGGGAAAACAAAAATGTCTGGGGTCATATCTTGCAACTGCCTTCTGAGTCCAGAGGTAGGGAGCTCTGAAACAAATAATTTAAGCTCTTTTTCTTAATTAGCTCTCTGGTGGCCATGTAATTTGGGTGCGTTGATGGCTTTGGTTCAGACAGTAACGCCTTTCTTTACCTTGAACGAGGAGTGCAGGCTTGAAAATCAGACAGAGCAGGTGCTAATCTGGGCTCTGAACCCGACCAGCTAAGTAACCACTGGCTTATTTAACTTCCAAGAGGCTTGGTTTCCTCCTCCTTAAAATGAGTATTTTTGCTCTTGTACTTACTGTGACTTTACATGTCCAGAGTACACATATAATTTATAAGTTTGAAAACGGGTGAATGATTTTAAAGGTGTAAGGTTTTCTACGGATAAATGCATTAAGTAGAAACCAAGCTATTAAATGCTGCAGCTGTTTCCTTTTTTTTAAACTTCAGGTTTCAAAGCTCTTGAGCTTCAGACTTTGAAATGAGTAAAACCATATATTCAAAAGTGAGATAGGTCAGTTGACAAAAATAATGCTTATCTTTTCATTTACCTCGTAGGTGAGGCATTATGATATCCTAAGTATGAAGAAACCATCTAGTGTTACTAGCTTTATTCTTCTGGAAAATACAAACTTACCTAAAAGAATAACAAATTAAAAGTTGTTGAATACATGCAAATCAACATTTTAAAGCAGAGATTACATGACGAGTGGTTTAAAGCATCTGGAACAAAAGTGTCTCAGCTTCTAAAGAACTGTTGGTGTTTTTAACTGTGTGAGGCAGACT
Source organism: Cabassous unicinctus (assembly GCA_029593785.1). Taxonomy (NCBI): domain Eukaryota; kingdom Metazoa; phylum Chordata; class Mammalia; order Cingulata; family Chlamyphoridae; genus Cabassous; species Cabassous unicinctus. Next base: position 5,458 of record JAQZBX010070183.1, read on the forward strand.
TAACACATCTTTACGATAAAATTGATTTTACCCAACCTGGGCTTTCCCTTCTTGGGTACTGTGAATAATTTTCATTTACAAAGTAATTGTAGCAATAATTGCCACATTAAAAAAGCTTCTATGTCAGGTTCTTCTTGTTTGGGTCATTACTTCATTCATATGTATGTATTACATAGAAAGACTTAGTTCTATACCATAACAAATGAAAAACTGTAGAAATCAGTCAATTTCATAAACTATAAAAATAAAGGCCTTTAATCAAGCTTTCTGAGTAGTTTCCATGAGATTTTATCCTAACTACTTAAGAATTTTTATTTGTAGACCTTCTGTGTACCTAATATAACAATCAAAAATATTAAACATGTACTGTGTGTTAGACACTCAGGACCTGGGGTTTCAAAATGGTGATAAAGATGTGGCCTTGGTCTCTGCCTTGAGCTCACACCTTGCATTATATATATATATTTTTGAGCTAGTCTTTTAGGTGAGAAAGCAATTTTATGTTTGTTATTTAATAAGCAGTTTACCTGATAGAAGTTACACCTATCATTCATAGTAGTTTAAATGCAATATGTAACAATCAATAAATAAGTTATCTAAGAAGATAACTCAAAACTATACTTCTAGGTACTGGGCAAAGTTTCAGTAGAGTTTCCACTGAAATCATGCATTGTTCTAACAGAGATTTAGTTGGGGAGCGGGGGAACTATCTTTAACCTACTGAACATTTAAAGAAGTTAGTGTTTGAATTCAATGCCTGCAATTTTACTTCTCCTTTCCTCTCATTGTTAGTCTTTATGGATCCTAAATATATACAAATTTGCTAAGCTAAGAACAAGAAGATAAATTCACAATATCTGTCCTACAGAAAATAAATAGTTGTCCAGAAAATGACTATAAAAAGTTTTAAATGTATTTTGGTTTGTTATATATCTTTAGAAGTGATCTCAATGTAGGAAAGAAAGCTACCAATGTAGCTTTTTATTTTTTTTTTTCAGTGTAACACGTAGAATAGTGTAATATATAGTAAATAGTGTAGTAGATTAATAGCTCTGGTTTTTCGTAATGACGAATTGCCCCAAATATTTTGTAAGTGTAGTTTTACTTTTAAAAGGTCCCTAAACACCAAAAGTAACCAGTGTATGTGGATGGCTGAAGACATCGATGATGCCACATTCCTGAGTATTACCACCAATGGGAAAACAAAGGCTAATGCTCTTCAAGTTTTACCTACAAAAATGTGGACTGTTTTCTTTGACTTCTTTGGCTTGCAGGAGGTTTTTTGATGAGTTTTGTCCAAGCACGCTATAACTCTAGTTACTTGTACAGACCCTGAGACAGTTTAACATGCTGTAGATCAGCAATAACTCAGGGATTCTGGACTGATTTACTGAGTTACATAATGTGGAGAATAAAATTACCTCATGCCTTTTGAAGAAGTATCTTGTTCTAAGAAAACCCTGTTTTAGGGGATGTCAGATGCTGTCATTCACTTGACCTTCAGCAAAAGAATATTACACCATTCCGGCATGTGCATTGCTAAGTTGTAGTTGAAGTTGCTGGTTGCCTGGGGTCATCTGATTCAGTGACCCAGTAGGATTATAACTAAGACCTAAAGAAATGAGATAGCAGTGGCTTTCCTGACTGAACTGTTTCCATTTCAAAAAACTGGGAACTCTACAAGCAGATTAGCTAAGTTGCTTTCATTCTGTAGTATATAAAAAATTTAGGGAGTTGGGGAGGCAGGAAGAGTGTGAAATGGCCACACTAGACAAATCCAAAATATAAAGCCCTCAAGCTGGAAGGGTTTCTGGAAGAGAAGAAAAAGAAAAAAAAATCAGACCAATTAACAACATAAAAAGGAAATTATTCCCTATTTGAAAACTTAAGGCATCAGCCCAGATATCTTATATCACTGATTTTGCCTATCAGTTTCCCTCTTTACTTTGAGAATGCTGTCGAATGTTAGAAGATCCAGAAGAAGTACTCATAATCCTGACTTTTTTAAGGAATATATTTCTGGCTTAAATGTTGTTTGGGAAAAGTAAAAGAACAAGACCAGCCTATTCAGTAAATAGTGTACTATACAGTGCTAGCCTACTCAGAAAGTGCCTGAAACCTGGTAGGCTTCAGTAAATAATTGTTCAAAGAATGAATCCGAGGGGTCCTAAGAAGCTCCTCTCAGCAAAACATCTCATTCACTATCCTTGATGGTGCTGACACTTGACCATTTAAGAGTCATTCTTCTGGATCCTTAAATCTTTTGTGTTTACAAGTGTTCCCTTTGAATACCAGAGAGGGTGAAAGTACCTTAAACTTTACCAGTGAACAGATTATAAAGAATCAGTTAAAGCCTTACTCAGATCAAGTCTTTGGAATGAAAAACAGTGTGGTGTGAGGAGGATACAAGGGAGAATGGAGGTTATGGTACCACGAGAAAGAATTTTCTAAAAGGAGGAGGGGTGTGGAGGGGAAAGGACACGCAAAGAGTGTTTGGCTTTTTCATTATAGTATCTGGGGTCAGGTCTGGTAAGGCAAATGGTTAGAAGGAAAATTCGACTCTGAATTTTAGTTATGCATAAATATAATTGTAATTATGCATATAATTATTGCATAATTTATAGTTATGCAAGAGAAACTAGTCAGTATGATTTGTGGGCCTTACATAATTTAGAAAATGGGTAACACCTGAGTGCTTGTCCTACTTTTGCTATCTAAGGTCTGTGTTGGGGGGCTGGAGACAGAAAGGGGGTTGGGAGGAGAGAGAGAAAGAACAATAGTATTAACTGTGGGAAAATAAACCCATTTTGGCTATGGGAGTCAATCAGCTGTAGCCTTGCCAACGCTTGCACTTCATTTAAGAAGGAAACCCCCATTTATTGAGAACCTACCCTCTGTTTGGCACAGTAAAGGGGAGGATCTTCCACACATATTAGCTTAACTAACTTTCAGCAACCCTAAGAGAAAGGTCTTATCATTCTTATTTCACAGTCAAGGAAATTGAAGGTCATAGTCACAGAGCTGAGTAAGTGGTGGAACTGAAATTCAAACCCAGCTCTGTCTCAATCCAAACCACACCTTTTGTCATGCTGCCAAATTGGCTAACATACTTGGCAATATGGTATATTTGGCAATGTGTTAGGAGCTTGGCAATACTGAAGAATAATTTCAAGCCGTTGGCCCTCAGTAAAGCTCTTTGGTTATTAAATTTTATCACTGAACTACTATGACAAGTAGTAGAACATAGTTCAGCAGAACTGAACTACTATGACTAGAAGCTGCCTCTGAAACCAGCCTGAATCTGCTTGGTCTTACCTTACTGCAAACTAAGTTACTTTTTGGAGGAACTTTCGGAGGCCCAAGATCTTGTGACATCTTACCATCTATATGATTTTTAAAAAATAGATTTTATTTTTGAGTTTTAGGTTTACAGAAAAATTGTGCAGGAAGCACAGAGTTCCCATACGCCTCCCACCCCCCAGTACTCCCCCCATAGTTTCCTCTATTATTAATATCTTGCTTTAGTGTGTTACAATTGAGAAAACAACACTGATACATTATTATTAACTAAAATCCAGTGTTTACATTAGGGTTCAGTCTTTGTGTTGTGCGGTTCTATGGGTTTTGACAAACTCATACTGTCATGTATGCACCATTAGAGTATCATACAGAATATGTTCACTGTCCTAAACAGCCGTGTGCTCGACTTATCATCCTTCCCTCTTCACCCAAGGCAAGCACTGTCTCTATAGTTTTGCCTTTTCCAGAATACCTCATTTTGTTGGGAACATACATTATGTAGCTTTTTCCAGGCTCACTGCTTTTGCTTAGCAATATGCATTTAAGCTTCTTCCATTTCTTTTTTGTAGCTTAATAGCTTATTTCTTTTTGTATAAGTTGAATAAAGCTCCATGTTGCTGGTCATGTATAGCTTAGTAAAATCACTTTTAGAAAACTAGAAGTATCTACTAAACAATCACATATCCTGTGACCCAAAATTCCACTCCTAGGTATATACAAATAAAACGCATACTTATATGCACCCAAGAACACACGCAATAATGAACATAGCAACATTACTCATAGCAGCTCACACTAGAACAAATTGCAATTGCCCAGTAACAGAATGGATAAATTGTATGTGTAGACAATGAAACACTGTTTAGCAATGGAATGAATGAGATACTGCTACACCTAACATGTATGAATCTCACATTTTATACCAAAGAAGCCACACAGAAAAGACTATATGTTACATGATTCCCTTTGCATAAAGGCAAAACTAATTCATAATGTTGAAAGTCAGGATATGGTGACCTGTGGAAGCAGATTCTGGGTGCTGGTATTTTCTATTTTATGTCTAGGTAGTGGATAAATGAATATGTTCATTTTGAAAATTCATCCAGCTGTATACTTTTGAATGTTACATTTTTCTAAATAAAAGTTATGCTTCAACCCCCCCACACACAAATGTTTACTTAAATATCCTCTTTCACTTAAGCTTGAGAGAAATAAGGGTGATAGTCTGTGGAAAGACATGATCATTGATGCTTCTGAGGTGAACAGTGATTAAGAAGATTTAGACCCTAAATGTGAAAGATTAGGAATACTCTGATTTATTTCTCGTATGCTTTCCTTTTGGTGTGTGCACAAAAAGATTGAAGAGTTCCTTCCATAAGCACAAAATCAATCTTATTTGGTAAGGAAAAAATGAATGCTACCACATCTAAAGGTCTGCAAAGACCTTAATGAAATCTTTTAATTGCCATATTGACCTGCATATATTCACTCCCTCAATTAAAAATAACGGAATTTTCCTATTAATAGTCATTGTTTGTTGGCACTTACAATATATTGGCACAGTGCTAAACATTTTACTTGCATTATCTAGTTTAACCCTCAGAGCAACTGTATGAGTTAGGAATTTAAAGTTTTCAAAATTATAAACATAATAAATTCTGCTTGTAAAACCCCAATAAAGAAGTGTGTCTAGTAAGAAATGCTAGCACTGTTTAGCATCTCTTTCCCCATAGGTTAACAAGTTGATATGTGTCCTTCCAGATCTTTTGTATGTATGTGGAAACACACACACACATGCACACAGAAGAGCAGTCAGTCATTAATGGGATCCTATAAACACTGCTCTGCGAGTAGCTTTACTTAATTGAGCTGCATCTCTTGGAAATCTTACTGTGCCTGTACAGAGATCTCATTCTTTTAATGGCTGCACCATGATTGAACTATTTTTCAACCACAACACTACTGATATTTTGGACCAGACAAATCTTTATAGGGCTACCCTCTGTGTTGTGGGATGGTTATCAGTATTCCTAGCCGTTACCCACCAGAAGTCATCCCATAACCTCTCTCCCCACACATCTTGACAACCAAAAATATCTCTAGACATTTCCAAACCTTCCCTGGGAGACAAAATCCCACCACTACCAGCACCATTTAGAACCTCTGGTATAGAAGGATATTTATGTTACTACTTTCAACAATAAAAAAGGGATTTGATGAACATCATGGTATTATTATAAATCACATTTTACAGATGAGAAAACAAAGGCTGAGAAGGTTGATCTGCCCAAGTTTCCACAGCTACGAGTAGTAGAAGTCAGATTTGAACCCAGTTCTGTCTCCCCCCAGAGCCTGTGACTTTAACCTCCTTTCTAATACTTTTACCAAACAGCAGGTTGTTTTGGAGGCCACTCTAAAGGGAGTGGTCAGAACAATGTGTATCACTACTAGTGGAGAGTAAAACACACAAGTATTAAAGAGCTTTAGCTGTGACAAGTACCCTTCAGCATCTTCTGACAGCTAGGAAATAAAAACTTGCTTTCTAAAAGTACCTTTATAAATTCTTTAAACAGATAGCTAATATAGCATCACTGCAGTTAATATATTTAAATAGGACAAAGTACCCTGTGAGCTAATCTAGCTTATAGTGGTAATAAGTCCAAGGTCAGGGTTCTGCATCTTTACAGGTGTGGCAACTTTGCTATCGTTTTCATCGTTAATGAATACAGATGTGCATCAAGCTCCTATGCTTATAGCAGAACAGTGCTACTCCCTCATACTCTGGATTTCCTCCCCAGAAATGGGAAGACATCTTGCAACCCCACATCATTGACAAGGCAAATCAAGCCACACGTGGAGAGTAAAATAAATTCAAAATTAAGTACTACCCATATGTACCAGGTATTTAAATTTTAAAACACCTTTTACAGCCTTTATCTCTTTATTCCGAAAAATTTTTATGCACCTGCTATGTACCAAATGGAGTACCTGGGGCTAGGGATACAGAACTAAACAAGAGAGGCATAGAGCAGAATTCAAGGGAGTACGTATTCTAGTGTGGAATGAAGACATTAAATAACTAGTTGCTCAAATTGTTTCAATTAAGTTATTGTGATTAGTGGAGGGAAAACACGGAACATTATAACACGGCAGGAGTTGGGGTGCAGGGGGAAGACTTTCCTAAGAAAATTATATTGACAGAAGCTCTGAGGGTAGAGTGTGAATTAACATTGCAAAGGTAACTGATAGTATGTGTAAAACTCTGAGGCAGGAAGGAGCAAGGATTTGTTGAGGAAGTGACAGAATAAAACTGGCTGGAGAGAAGAAAGCCACAGTCAGATCAAGCAGGGACTGGAGGGGCACATTAGGGATTTTTATCTTTGGTCCTGAAAAAAAAAATCAGTGATAACCATTGAAGTATTGATAAGTGTTGTGAGTAGATCTGGAGTTTTTCTGTTTGCGCCAATATTCTTACTATTAACCGATTTTTACAGAGGAGAAAACCAGGGACAAAGTCTTAGAAGTTTATACTATATTGCCTACTAAAAGATACTGTTTCCTTTCTCTACCAGAAAAATAAGATAAAATGGATCAAGTTGTTACTGTCTCGCTCTTACTAAAAACTAATGGCTCTTTCCTAGTATTTCCCCTAAAATTCTCCCCTTAGATGGATTACAGGGCCTCCCTTTAAACCAGGGGTTCCTAACCTTTTTTGTTCCACAGACCACTTGGGTCCCTGGTTAAGAACCCCTGCTGTAAACCATGAACTGGGGACTTCAAAGCCTAGTAGAGGAGATGTTACTATTGATTCTGTTTCTATTGTGTTCTTTAATTTTAACACCTGTCATAGGAGAACATCTCTTCTCATGAATAATCTGAGGAATGTGATGAATTATGAGTGTTTCCTTTGTAATGGAGTTCTAAGTACAAACAATTCCCAGTGATTCCAATATTAAGTCCAGGGCTATCATTTTAAAATCCGATTCTCTGAACACATCACCCATAAATTCACTACTTTCATACATTACCAATAGTAAAGTTATCTCCGTAAGAGCCGAAGTTCTCAGACAATCACATAATGATGGTGTCATTGTTTTGTAAACTCATGACTTTTCAAATATTTTTTTAAAAAGCCTGAAGTATTTTGCCATTGCCTGGGTCATGAATTTCTCTCAGGAATATATCATACCTACAAAAAAATTTTTAAGTTAAGATGTCTCCTACCTTCACTTTTACATATTTTTCTTGTTTGTTCAATTTGTCTCTAGTAAATAAAAGCAAATGGTATGTTTTCTAGCTGTTTTTAATTCCCTGGCCTCAATTTTGTATGTTTTATTTGTTAAATCATCCATTTCAATGTATATTTCTCTGGGTCTCTAATCTCTTCTCTGTAAAATGTAAGGGATTTGAATTCAATATTCCCTTCAAGCTAAACATTTGATTTGTTTTTACTCTTCCATTATACAAATGTAAAAGTAATCATTTGAAAAGTGACTGATGCGTTGCATTTGCCCCATTCACAGCTTGTTTAGAAATTCTTCTTTTCTGTAACTTGATACCAAAACATTTCAGTTTTTGCCCACACTGTTGGCTTTTGAAAGACTAAATAAAGTCAGGATTCTGTCAACAACACTGGATGAGAGCATCCATTGCTCACAAGTAAGTCTCAAAAATAAAAATATTAAACAGGACAGAGAGAGACATGTGACTGGATCCATTCTGTGCTTGGTTTTGGTAATTTCAAAAATGTCTTTGACAAGAAGTAAAACTTTCCCTATTTGCAGATGACATGATTCTATGTACAGGAAGTCCTTAAAAAACCACAACAAAGTTCCTAGAGCTAAAAAATGAATTCAGCAAAGTGGCAGAATATAAGATCAACACCTCAAAACCAGTAGTGTTTCTATACACAAGCAATGAACAACCAGAAGAAGAAATCATGAAAAAAAATTCCATTCACAATAGCAACTAAATCAAACATCTGGGAATAAATCTTGCCAAAGTTGTAGAGGACTTGTACACAGAAAACTACAAAACATTGCTAAAAGAAATCAAACAAGTCCTAAATAAATGGAAGGACATTCTATGTCCATGGATTGGAATACTAAATATTGCTAAGATGTCAATATCACCCAAAACAAATTACAGATTCAGTGCAATCCCAATCAAAATTGCTGTTAGGTACCTGAAAGCCTCAGGTACCTACCGGGCACCATTAAGCATACTAATATATGCATTGTAGGAGTCCCAGAAAAAGAAAAAGAAAGGGAAAGAGAATATTCAAAGAAATAATGGCTGAAAACTTCCCACATTTAATGAAAGACACTGATATACACAAAGATGCTCAACACACTCCAAACAGGATAAACCTAAATAAATCCACACTGTGCCATGTTATAATCAAATTGTTGAATGCCAAAGATAAAGCAAGAATTCTGAAAGGTGCAAGAGAGAAGCAACATGCCACATATAAGGGAGTCTCCATAAGATTAAATGCAGATTCTCATTGAGAAACATGGAGGCATGAAGGCAGTGGGAAGACAAATTTAAAGTGCTGAGAGCAAAAAATAGCCAACCAAGAATTCTGTATCCAGCCAAACTGTCTTTCAAAAATGAGGGAGGGATTAAGACATTCCCAGATAAATAAAAGCTGAGGGACTTCATTACCACTAGACAGACCCTAGCAATGACAAAGGGAGTTCTGCAGGTTGAAGGGAAAGGACAGTAGATGATTGACTGGAGCCACATGAATAAATAAAGATCTCTAGTAAAGGAAATCACATGGAAAAATATAAATGAGTACTATTGTATTTTTAATTTGTCACTCCACTTTTTACTTCTTACAGCATCTAAAAGGCAAATACATAGAACATAATAATGGTTTTGGACTCAACGAATAAATATGTAATTTGTGGCAAGAACTGTATAAAGGTGGGGCATGGAGGGGTATAGGAACATAGTTTATGTTTGCTATTGAAGTTAAGTTGTTAGCAAGGCAAATGAGGTTGTTATAGATTTAGGATGTTAACCACAAAGAAAATATCAGAGAAGATGAAAACTCATAGAAGCAGAAAGTAGAGTACAGGTTACTAGGTGAGGGGCAGGGGCAATAGGGAGCTAATACAAAAGGAGTATAGAGTTTCTGTTTGGGGTGAAGGGAATGTTCTAGTAATGGATGGTGGTAAGTGTACTGGCAACACTGAGAATGTGATTAATCCCACTGAATGGCATGATTGGGAGGGGCTGGGATGGAAGATTTCTATTGTATATATGCTTTCACAATTAAAAAAGGAAAGGAAGAAAGAAACTAAAAGAGACAATGCCAATTAAATGCAAAGCATGATATTGGATGAGATCTAAGAACGGAGAAAAGACTCATAAGGATATTATTGGGACATAAGAAAAAAATGGAATATAGAATGTAAGCTTTATATCAATGTTAAATTTCTTGACATTGATAACTGAACATATGGTGATTATGTAAGTGAATAACCTTATTCATAGGAAATATACATGGAAGTATTATATGGTCAAGGAGTATAATGTGTGCATCCTGCTCTCAAATGTTCAGAAAACAGATTGGCTGGTAGCTAGATAGCAGGGTGCAGCAAAGCTGGCAAATGTTGAAATTGGTGGATCTGGGGAAGCAGATGTGGCTCAAGCAGTTAGGTGCCCACCTACCACATGGGAGGTTCC
>JAQZBX010070184.1:0-15448 GCA_029593785.1 Cabassous unicinctus
TGATGTGAGCAAGCGCATCACTCATTCATGTGTTTATTTAGTTATAAAACGGTTATTGAGCATCTATTGACACAAGATAATATATAATGTTGACTGTAGATACACATTCTGTAGTCATTCAGACTTCAAGCAGTGGGGTTATTTAGAATAAGTTGACTTACAAACAAACAAAAATCCAAACCAGATAATTAGACTTCTTGAAGGGGGAGGGCATTGGTTTATACTTGTGCTTTTCTGTGTGCTACCCACCAACCACATGTAGCTACTGAGCACCTGAAATATGTCTGAAATGAGACATGCTATATGTGTAAAATAGACACCAGATTTTAAAGTATGAAAAAAGGAAAGTACTATATCTGATGAGTAATTTTTTGAAATAATACTATTTTGGATATATTTGGTTAAATAGAATATATTATTAGAATCAATTTCACCTGTTTCTTTTTACTTTTTAAATGTACCTCCTAGGAAATCTAAAGCTTCAGATGTGAATCACATCATTTTTTCTCTTGGATAACACAGATTTAGGCTAGGGGTCAGCAGAGGTTCCTTTAAAGGGCCAGGCAGTAAATCTTGCATGCTTTCCAGGACGCACAGGTTCTGCAGCAGCTATTCGACTCTGCCTTTGCAGGGTGAAAGCCGCATGGGTGATTCATAAATGGATGAGTGTGGCTGTGTTACAATGAAACATTTTTATTTGTAGACACTTAAATTTGAATTTCATATAATTTTCATGGGTCACAAATCATCATTCCTCTTACTATTTTTCCAGTCATTTAAAAATGTGAAACACATTCTCAGTTTGCAGGCCATATGTAAACAGGTGGTGGCTGGATTTGGCCTGCAGGCTGTAGTTTGCCAAACCCTGGGCCGGAAGTCAGTTTTGAAGGGCCCTAGCAACACTTTGCTTTGGAAAATATCCTTTTAAATAAACCCTGTGGCAGACTGGTTCACCTTTTTTGTAGTTAACCATGATCTCCTGCATTAGAATTATTCTCACACTTTCTCATGTGAATCTGCAGTACCAGCTACTAGAATGGACGGAGCCTATTTTCCCATCCCAGTGATAGTGGGCTTGACCGTTGGACTTGCACTGGGCAGTGGAATGTATGTAGAAGTGACAGTGTGTCAGTTTCAGGTTGAAACTTCAAGAGACACAGTGTGTTTCCATGCACCTTCTTGAAATACCTGTCTTTGCCACAGAATAAACTTCCTCTGGGTATTTGTTGCCCTTTCAGCCTGGATCCCAGCATAAGCACACATAGAACATACTGGAACCCAAACTTCAGCAAGATTTGCCAAACCCAGCCTGATCTGCAGCTTGAAGCAGAATGACCTAGACAAGGCCAGGATGGATCAGCCAACTCACAACTGACCCTCAAATACGAGAGGAATAAAAGTTTGTTGCATGTTTATTACACAGCATTTGCTGACCACTACACATTCTATTTTCATTTCCCTTCCATTGTAGCTCATCTTATACCTACCATCTTGTAGTGGTCAGCAATGATTCTTGCCCATGAGAAGAGGCTCTGTGGCTACGGCATTCGTACTGCACTCACTTTTAGGATTTCTCAGCCTAAGATATTGTTTATTTTCTGCTGACAATAGGGGAAAGGCAGCCAGTTAATCTAGATGCAATTGAATTTAGAGATAACTCAAATCTAATTTTACTCACTTCTTCATTCCCAAGTAACTCTTTCAGCTTCCTTTGGTTGTGTGTATTTCAAATCATTCCCCACTGTTTATTTTTAATTTCTACTTTATTTTAATTATTTAATAGGTGGCATCTGTGCAGTGCCTGTCATTCATCGAGCTGTTTGTTTTCTGCTTATGGAATCACAAAAAATATTTAATCTGCTGCTTCAGTGGTGTCACCGTCACTCAGGTTGTAGAGCATATGACATTGCCTTTTCTGTCTGAGCACAGTGGAGGGACAAGATTCTCCAAAGTGACCAGGGTCCTATGAAAAGCCAGCACCATATTACACCTGAGCCCAGTGAATGGCAAGTAACAAGGCTTCCCTCTTTCTTGGCTGTTTTTGAGCAAATGTATGTTCTCTTAAATGTTCTCAGATAACGCGCGTGGATGAGCTGCTCAATGACCTGTGTTAGGGCCCAGTGCTCAGTGCCATCTATTTTATCCCATGCCAGTTGGGGCTGGGTCCACTGGAGGGGGTGAGTCAAAGTGTGGATCTGTCAGCTTATATCTGCTCATGTCCCTGAGGCTTGGCTCTGGATTCCAAGTGAGCTGTGAGCGGTGGGCTGTAGACTCCACAGAGGGGAAAGGGGTGAAGGACATGGAGCAAGAGGACCCCTGGAGCAAGAAAAGCAAAAATAATAATGATAATAAAAGTTGTCAGATGACTCCAGTCATTCCAAAAGGATTTTGCAATTTTCAGAGTTTAGGACAAACCAATCCTGTGGTTTCTCTGGCAATGCCTTCCAATTTTGAGGCCTCAGTTCTCTCACCTCTAAAATGGGTTGGCTCAATTAGATAGTCTCTTAGGGTCTTTCCAACCCAGGCACTGGTTAAATAAATTCCATGCTCATGATCTAATTTGAAGTAAATTCCGGTTAAAATAGATGGTCTCATTTTTTTGCTCATAATTTTATAAGGTTCCAGGAAAGCCTGGCATCCAGCCAATTCTTTGTGCAAAGTCTGTTGTGGTTTCTGAAATTAAATTGTTAGAGAGTCATGCTTTTGGAATGGGACTGGGGAGACAGCTCTTGCACAGGTAATATATTAAGATTACACCTTAGTGAGAATCAGTGTGGGTGATTAGTTAGCCAGTCCCTCAGCACTCTCTGAACAGGTCGGGGAAAGGTATCAAGCCAGGGAAATGGTGCTACTGGCTTTCCTTATTGGTTTACAAAGGCAAGGAGAACACGGTGGGCGGGATGTAGGGATTTGTTTTGGGCCCTAGAAGGATCCTGGGAGCCAAGCAGTGGGGTTTCCAGACAGACTAGAGCAGTGTGCCCTGGAACAGATGGCTACTGAGCTGAGAAGAGGATGCCCAGGAAGCAGCAGGCTCAAGTAAGAGAGACCCCTGCCTGGGCTCACAGCCTCCACTCTGGGCCCTGTACAGTCTGTTCTGTTCTCCCTCGAGCAGCCAGTGTAACTTTGTAAAACTCAGATCAGACCATGGCTTTCCCCAACTCTTCAATGGCTTCCCGTTATGCCAAGAATAAAGCCAACGTGCTTATCCTGCTCCACTCCGTCCTCCTTGACCCAGCTCTGCTTCCCCCCTGTCTCCTTGCTCGCTGCTTTCCAGGTGCAAAGGTCTTGGTTGTGTTTGTCTAACTTACCAAACACCTGCTTCAACTTTTGCTGTAGCTGTTTCCTCCTCGAAACCTCTTCTTTCAGATACCTCTTCACCTGGGTGTCTGCCCAAATGTCACCTCACATCCTCTTAGCCACCAAAATGCCACCCTCCTCCCATGTGTCCCTTGACAGGACTTCATTATTCTTCGGAGGCTTCCTTATATTATGCACATAGTTATTTCCTGCTAGTCTGTCTTCCTGATTAGAATGCAGGCCCCTTGAGGGCAGGGGCTGCACCTGCTTTGTTCTCTGTTGTTCACTCAGTTTCGAGAACAATGCCTGGTATGTAGCACAAATTCTCTAAATAGAGTCATGAACGAATGAGTGAACAAATAGCTCCAGTGTCTGGATGTAAGCCCCCAGACTGCATGCGCTTGGGAGTACTTGGCTTATTTAAATTTCATCTAGCTGGTGGAAGGCTTGTATAAGTAGGTGCTCAACAGATAAATGGATGATAGATAAATGATAGACAGAAAGATAGAGCGAGAGATGGTAGATAGTAGATAGAGCGTATGAATGAATCAATGAAGGAGTTCGTCTCAATAGCATCTTTCCGTCTTTTCATTCATCACATAAGGAAATAGGCTTCAGGCCAAACTAAGGAATTGTTCTCGACTCTCAGAGAGTTTCCAAAAGTAAGTGGGGAGAGCAAGGGCATCCCCTACCTCTGCAAGCTTTCAAGGAAGCCTTGTACGTGGGAGTTGTTTTCAGAAGAACTGGTACTTACTGGTCAAGTAGAGTTAGATCTAGATGAACCCTCATGTCCCTCCCCTTTCTATTCCTGTTTTTTGAAATCTGAAAGCACCACAATATGAACTCCTGTTGCATCTTGTTCTTTTTTTGTTATTATATTTCTTCTTCTCTATCTTGTATTACTAATGTCTGGCAAAAATTCTTCAAACTAAATCAGATGTTGCTACCCGCTAGAGGTCTGAACAGGTGGTAGATGCTTCTTGGCTGGATTAAAGTTCATTCTTGAAGGGATGATTGCTTCTAGCAGCTGTGGTCAGGGAAGGCTTCCTGGAGGAGGTGGGGCTTGAGCTGGACATTGACGGATGGATGCACTTGGGAATACAGATGGGAGAGGAGGGGAGTCAAGTAAAACATTGCCGCAAAAGGCCCTGAGACCTGATTGTGGGAACTGTTGCCCTCCTACCTCTCCTGCTGTGGAAGAACCTCTTCTCTCTAAGAGCCACGGTATTTGTAGGGAAGTGGGAAGCAGGACAGGAGGGCCCTCCTACTTGGCTCTGAGCTTCCTGCTCCCTGGTGTGGTCACTTTGTTCCGACATCACACTGCTGGGCACACACTTCCAGTGAGCACGTTGAGTGCTTCCTCAGCCCAAACTTAAAATCTCCTGAGCTGCCCAGCACCCAGCCCTGGAGCCTTCAAGTGTAGGAGGGGAGGGAAGGAGAAAAGCAACTAACGGGTGCAAATTTGAACCACAGTCAGCAGAAGCAGACTTAGGAAGTCAGGGCTTGGAAATGCCCCTGGGTTACCCTGAGATTAAAAAGTAAAAATTGTACAGAAAACAGTTCACATTAAATAAAAATGTGAATTTCTGTTTTCTCTACCTATCACATCACAACTTTTGGGCCGAAGAGGTGCACTTATTCACAACTTCTCCAAGGCAGAAAGGAATCTAGAAGTCTTGGGTAAATGGAGGGGAAAATCAATAAATGAGCTTTTGGCTCCAAGCAGAAAAGGACGCGCTTCTTGGTGCCAGTGGGCAGCGGCAGTCGCTAGGTTATCGAGATCGACTTAACCCAAGCCTGGCCCTCCAGGAAGATTATACTTAGCTTTAATGATTTAATCCTGAGAGCTAAAGAAAATAGAGAATGGATATTGGCCCTTATTTCCTAAAAGACATAGACTTTGGCCTTATTGAAAGAACTTGAACTATAAAGTCATACCGTCTAGGAAAAAGGTCCTTTACATCGTCTTTGTGTTTTAACGGTATATACTGTGCAAACGAGGTCATGAATATTAAAATATTGTCTTGGTTTCTGTACTTTCTCAGTGCCATAAGAATCTCAGAGTAGAGCCTGCCATTCATGTGTTGGGCTGTTTGAAGGAGTTTGATGGAGCCAACAGTCTGTAACAAAACCAGATGCCTGTGCAAAATTTGGACTGTCCGTGGCCTGATGATATTTCACAGAGCGGATCCCAGAGCTGAGCCTGAGGCAGCTTCACCCACTGGGCGTGTGGACGCATTTCTAAAGCTTCCCAGCTCCTCTGAAGGCTGTCACCGCCCTCTTCCTTTTCATGGCAACAGAGGGGTGCAAATTCACTCTGGCGCTGCCAGGGTTCGTGCCAAGAAACTCTTTTGTTTTCTTGCTCTAAAAATGTGGCCAAGTGTCGGGGTCCTTTTGGAGACTCCTTCTGGATAGCACCCCTGTTCTCTTGGGCTCTGAATAAGCTATGAGCTGAAGAGCGGGACTGGGTTCGAGGATGTCGTCTGTTTTACTGCTAACAGGGAAGCTGGAGGTCGAGGGTTTAGTTCTCTTACCAAGTGGGCTTGAACGAGGCTGGCTCATCCACCCAGGCCAAGCAGCGCTGAATGGGGCAGTGCTTTCCACAGGAAAGGGCCACCCAGGAAAGAGTTTGGGGAAAACTCCCAATCTCCACAGGTAATAAAGGTAGAGTTCAGCCAAGCACACTCAGTTATTTTTCTCAAAATCATCAATCAAATGAGTGAAGCGGTGGGAGTCTCAATAGTGGAGTTGCCTTATTTTGGAGGGAAATGTCAGGAATGGAGAAAAATGCTTCTTCCATCCCTCAGATCAACTTGTGTGGGAAGGCACCTGTTGCCAGCAGGCCAGATTCTCAGCCTTCTCTGCTCAAGGGTTCTCTCTGTTGTCCAGCCTCCCCGACTCTTCATGCCGCAGGGCCGTTCCAGCTTGAACCTACCGTGTTAACCCTGGTGCCCAGGCACCCCTGCAAACAGGCTGACCTAGCAGAAAGGTGGCTCTCAGATCCTCCCTCTGCTGTGTTTCCCTAGGCCGCTGCCATTCCGTGCTCTGACGTTACCTCCCATTTACAGGAAGGCACCAGTCTTCTCAGGGACCTCCTGGAATTCTGTCTCCCACACTGTAATTCACACTGCATGCTATCGCTGGACTAATTTTCTGAAAACACTACTCTTACCGAGTCACTCAAAACTCTCAGAGTCTCTATTTCCTCATTGGCAAAATGGATATGTTTATGTTTTCTCTGCTTGTTGTTGAAATAAGACCATGGATGGGAAAATGCTGTGTAAATGGAAAACACGTCAGAGACGTAGACCAACCACTCTTGGAAACATTTCTTTCTTCCTATTGTCTATCAGATTAAGGACACAATTTTGGGCCTAGTGTTGAGGCCGTTTATCATCACGTACTTTCTATACTTCCTCTCAACCTTGTCCCCTACAGTCCTGGTTTTCACAAACCTCTTTTCCTCATCCACCCATCCCGCTGGGAAGCCTTCCCTGATGCCTTCTCCCCTCTTGGATCTCTCTCTCACCTCAACCCTTACAGCTTCTAAGTTGCAATCAATGGTTTGCCATTTGGCTCCACATTAGAGACACCCGGGGAGCCTGTAAATGATCTTGTTGCCTGTGTCCCACCCCAGAACCCCTGAATTAAAATGTCTTTTAGACTGTGCTTTCTAAAAGCTCTCCAGTGATTCTAATGTACAGCCAGGGCAACAAATTGCTGATTTTCACCTAACACTGGATTGTTTTGATCTCACAAGCGCATGTCTCCCCCTCATTTGTGAACTTTCCGCCCTCCTCTTCCTTCCTTCTGGTGTACTTACTGTCTCCATGGGCTCTATTAGTGAATTTGCTTCAGGACACAACCCTATCATCCCTTCCTCCTGCTCCCCAAGTCTGCACTCAGCAAACATTAGTCAACACTGTTTGGTATGTGGTGGGGCCATAGCTTGAGTCCAATATGTGTTCACTAATGGAATTCAAATATATCATGTATACTTGGGGGGCTGGTGGGGTGGGCTGACCATAAGTCTGTTTATGTGAGGGAGCGGGTTTCATTTTTGGGAGTGGAGGGAGTCAGGAAACAACAGAAGTAAACAATGAGAACCAGATGTGCAGAGCCAACACGAGGAGGCCATGGAGTGGGTAATAAAAAAGATTGTCTTGTGGATACATGAGTTCAGGGCCTGGGTGCTTAAGACAAAAGGTGCTCAGGTGACCCTGCAGCTCACACGTCATTAAACATGCAAACTGGCCCTCTCTCGTGCTCTGGGCACATCGTTCCCCTGATTGGAATGTGTGGGCTTCTCAAATGCTTCTGGGGATTTGGTGGTTCTGATGGTGGGAGGGAGGCAGCCCCACCCAGAGCTCAGGAATGGATTCCTAGTTTCAACTGATGCATTCATGGTGTCATGCATTTCTTAGACACCATTTCCACATGCAGGTTCACACACGCACACAGAGGAAACCTATGCACACAGGTACACCCCTTCCTGCACGGGGCAGGTTAGTTGCCATTGAGTGAAATGCTTCCATTTCATTTCTGTTGTTCTCTGATACAGATCCCAAGGACTGTGTCCTCTGCTTTCCCAGTGTCTTCCTGCTTATTGTCTCTCCAGGACAAGTCTGGTCTCTGTGGGTTGTGTTTAGTGATTTTTCTTCAGGACACATCCGTGCCATGTTGCCTGTTTCCTGGTTTGTGAAAAAACACCAAGCTTGACTATATTGTTCTGCTGCTGCTGAACATTTCGTATCTTCTCCCAGAAACGTAAAGCTTCAGACTTCCCGTTCTCCATCATATCCGTCCGTACCCACCATCCTTTACACCTCAGTCCTAATCAGTCACTTGGCCTAAATTCCGTAGTAGACTTGGCTTGACAGGCTCATGTTAACAGTGGCAAAGGCAACTTATAATGTCAGCCGTGCTTGTTACAAATGTCTTGGCTTGACTCATAGCTGGTCTATTCTGCATTTAATAAATGCTTGGTTTTTGAGGACTTGGAATCGGTGTCCGATACTGAGTATGCTGTTATTGTATGTGGTGGGGTCCTGGCTGAGTCTAAGCTGTGTCCAGTAGCACACACGTGTCGTGCATGCTCACTGGACTCGGCGGGCTTTCGGCGGCTAACGGGCCTTGGCGCTCCTTTGCTTATCTCCTCCCTGGATTAGTTCATCTCGTTCTCTTCTCTCTGACTCCTGAAAGTCATGAGCTCCCTCAGGACCTCTGAGCGTGTGGAGCCCTAAGAACTTTCCCCTTCAAGGTGAGTGAAGGAGGTATCCGTGAATTCTGAGCTCGGGCACGCGGCCTGAGATGGTTCCCCGGGCTTTGGTCTGATTGTTTGTGGGCGCTGAGTTTCCCTGTCTGAGGGGAGGGCTAATACCGATAGGCCATAGGTCTCCGGCCTTTGCAAGCGGTCCCTGCAAACTGGACTGCTTCCCAGCTCTGGCTGGAGGCTGAGGAGGCCGTGTTCCAGACTTGTCTCCTGGCCTCTTTGTGACTCAGAGAGTTAGGGCTGCTGTGGCACTGGCACCAGTGCCCTTCATTTGCCCGGCGTCTGCCGTCTGTGCAGGTGAATGGTCCACAGTAACGACGGCACGTGCCACCTGCTACATCCCACAAGCGTGTGGGGAAGCATGAGCGTATCTGTGCATTTGTGAAATGGTTTCCAAAATTAGCCTTTATTTCAGTGATTTTCCCCTTCCTGTCTGGGTCACTCGGCACATCTGTGGAGAGCAAACCCCCCATTTCCTGTCGCTGGAGGAGATTGGTGAGGACCCTTGGACTTTCCTGTTTGACAGAGAGAGAGGGAGGCACAAGGGTCTGAGGGGCTCAGCCCTGACCATCTGAATCTCGTGGCGACGTTTCGGCAAGTGTGCTGGGAGGACATATGCTGGGAATTATTTTTTTCCGGAGTTGGGAATAGAGCCAGGAGTACTTCATTTCATTCCTTCCTTTGTTCAGCCTGATTTAGGCTGCTAATGTGTGTCTTTCCCTGTTTTGAGAGTTATGTGGGGTAGCGAAGACAGAATTTTATTAGATATTTCTGCTCTCAAGTCTGGGGAGACAATACACACACACACAAACACACACTGTCACACACATACCGCAGACCACACACACTCACATACATAGTGAATACACACTCACGTATCGCACACGGCACACACACTCTCACACAAGCACGTATCACGCACACACAAACGCTGCCACATGCTCACTCACACACACACCACACACACCCAGAATAAAATGGTGACACGGATGAGGAGAAGGCAGCAGCACATGCGCATCAGGCCGGGCCAGGTGCTGTCAGTCTCTGAAGCAGAACCCCTGCCCACTGCCACGAGGGCGTCTTCAACCCCACGTTCATTCCAGTTGTTCTGGATGTGAGCAGAGGTCAGCACAAAGAAGGAAGATGAAAATCTGTGTTTACGCTGAACCAGAATCCTGGAACTCAGAGAACAGGGCACACATGTTTTGCATCAGGATTGCAAGGCTCAGGCATGTCTTTGCCGAGAGCCTTTTGAATGTATCCTACGGTTTCAGGGGCTCTGGCCCGGCAAAGGATGTATTTGCTGCAAATAGCCATTCTTTTCCAGAATAAAAGCAATAGGTCACGTCAGTTTACCCAGGCCTCTGAGGGATCTGTGGATTTCTGGAAGAAGCCCCGACTCCACCTCAAACTGTGCCTAAGACAGATCCTGCTAGGTGGGGAGAGGGGGGGACAGAGGGAGTACAGGACTGAGATTAAGGTAACTTACTGATTCATGAAGCTGTTTCTTTCTGGCGTGAGGGCAGGAGCTCCAACTGAACCTCAGCTGAGGTGGAGCTACACAAGCGGATCCGGCAGAAGAGATTTTAGCAGGGGCCCCACCTACTGGCCCTCGTGCACCCCTGGACGGCTAAGAGCACACTTTGGAAACACGGAAGAGACGCCGCCCCGGGCTGTGGTTTTAAAAGGAAGAAGGCTATCTCCCTCCCCCACTCCCCACCCCCCAGCTGGGAAGTGGGTCTCAAGGGGTTTCTGGTTTGTGATCTTTTATTTATGCACATAATCTGTTTGGCTCTATCTTTGGGAATTTACTTCTCGTTAGTGCACTTAATTGCTTAAATTGCTCTGGGTTTGCTGCATTTTTAAAAAACTCGGTAAAGGAAACGTGGAAAGATTGACAGCAAAATGTTTCTCAGGTGAAAATAATCTTCCCGGATTCACAGACCCAGTTTTGTCTGGCACGTACTGAATTTGGAGGCCCAGAAATAGCAGAAAGTCTGTTGGTTTTTCTTTTGTCCCTGAACAGAAAATAATGGAAATAATAATAGTTACAATTTTTGTTGAACAATATGCTAAGACTCAGAATCTTATGTCAGATTGAACAGAGACAGCGTCTGCGATCTGCTCCTGGGGCTCCTGGGACTCCAAGGACTTGAGGTCCCCAGCGGCCCCCTTGACCTTTGCTAGCTGTGCACGTAAGGGGATGCTTTCTTCTTTGTTTACACTTTTCATTATTGAACTTGCTGACCTCTTTTCAGACAGTATCTTTATTGTTTGTTGCAGCAAATCAGCAAAGTGCTCTGCTCCTTCCTTCCCGGAGAGCCGTGTCACTTGCCTGTGATGGGTGTGTCACTGCCAGAAGGCCTAAGGCAGGTGCTCTGGGATGAAACCTCCGGCCTTCCCAGCGACCATGGCTGCTGGGACGGGACTGAGCACTGCGTCAGGGGTTGCCAGACCCCTGATGACCCCGTTTGTGGAGCACTCCTGATCTCTGGGGAAGTGCCATCTCTGAGGCCACACTTGGAAAGCTGTGAGGTGCCTTTGGTTGCCTCAGTGCTGTGGGCAGGAGGGGCAGGGCTGGGTCCTGTCCAGGAAGAATTCTCTCCCTTCCTGCATTTCAGATGTTCTCAAGGGGCACCGACATAGGTGAAAACCTCTTATGATTAGCTGAGCTCAGCTCTTCACTGTTCTCCAGTAAATACAAAGGGTTTTCTGCACTGACTTTTCCAGGGAATGCATCTACTGTGTACAAAGAGAGAAGCCAGGGCTTTGTTAGGTTCAGAATTTCCCCAAGAGTTGTTCTCATTGCCGGTTAGGGAAAATCATCACCTATGGCGACGCCTCTCATAGCAGCCGAGTTGCCCTGCAGCGCACCCCCACTAACCCGCCTCCACCGCTGCCTCGCTCCTGGCGAGTCCGTGTAAAGGTCCGAAGCATCTGACCACTTCATTGTGCCTTTTAGGCTCTTGTGCATTTACAGATGGAAAACTATATTATTTTGTACATTCTGTTCCACGCAGTTCCCTGCTATATTGCATTATATTGGTACTTGTTCTTGCATACGTTTGATGGATACTTCTTTTTCCAGGAACGCAATTATATTGTTAATTGTGGTAAAGTGGAACTTTATTTTGCTCAGAACTTTAGCAAGAGTTGTTCACCATTCTGAAAAATCAGCTCACTGATAGAAACAGAGCTCATGATAATTTGAGTCACTAATAAAAGACAATCTGTATTTTTAGGTGTCACATTCAAAGGTGATTCCTCCAAATATAGGTTGATGATTTTATGTCTGTTAGTGTAATTATGCTTATTTACAAATTAAATACCTATTTTTATTACAGATGTTTTCCTTTCATCTCTCCTTTAACTTATAGTTTGGGCCTTATATTTCGATTTTTAAAAATGATGTCAGTAGGATCTATTACCCATGATTATCATTTCAGGATCACAAAAGGTTCCACCAAAACTTTGCTGTAAAAAGGAAACATTGACTCTGACGGGGAATCCTTCAGTGCAGTGAGAACCTGGCAAAAAACGAGTCTGTCTGCCGCAAACTGCTCAGGGTTCCGCGGGGGCATCCGGCTCTCCACTTTAGGTTCTTTCCCAAAACAACCCCATGACGTGGTGCCAGGTCAATTTGCCGAATACCCATTGGAAGTTTACTTATCGATCAGTTTCTCTAGAATTCAACCTCTTTCTAGGTATTTTCTTTTCCCTTCAGATGTCCTTATACTCTTTTTCGCATGAAAACACACACTCACATACACACCCACACAACACATTGGCCTCTCTCTCTCTCCAAATATATACACACATACGCACATGCACGCACACACACACATTTTCCCCAAAGCTTTTAAGATTAAGTACCAATGGTGCCCCATGACACTGAAGCACTGAAGTGTGTGTTTCCTAACAGCAGGGACACTTTTCATAAAGCCATATGACCTCCTCCTCAATCCCCACCCCCCAAAATCAGGAAGTGAACACAATCATCACGTACATACAGACCCCAGTCACAGACTTTGATTGTCCCAGTAATATTTTTTATAGGTCCAGGATCCAATCTGGGGTCACACCTTAGGCTTTGTTGCCTTGCCTTTTCATTTCCCTCAACATGGAGCAGTTCCTCAGCTTTCTTCGGTTTCTTCAGTTCCTGTTTTCCTTCATGATGTCATTTTAAAGAGTGTAGGCCAGTTCCTTGGTAGACGGTTCCCCAGTGTGGCTTTGTCTGATGTTTCCTCATCAGTAGATTTAGGTTACACATTTTTGGCAGGAATGGCACAGAGTTGATACTATTGTTCTTAGGGCATCATTCAGGAGGCACAGTGATTTAGTTTCCTGGGCTGCTCAAGACAAACGCTGTGAAATGGGTTGGGTTAAACAATGGGAATCTGTTCGCTCATGGTTTTGAGGCTGGAAAAATGTCCAAATCAAAGCATCATCAAGGTGATGCTTTCTCCCCCAAGACCAGCTGCTGGCAATCTTGGGCTCCTTGGCTACATGGCGAGGCGTATGCCAGTGTCTTTTGGTCTCTCCCTTCTTTTCTGGGTTCATTGACCTCAGCTTCTTGCTTCCGTGGCTTTCTCTCTCTCTCTCTCTCTGAATTTCATTCTTTTTTTAAAGGAATCCAGTAAGAGTATTGAAACCCAATCTGACTGAGGTGGGTCACACCTTAAATGAAGTACCCTTGTCAAAATGTCCTACTTAAAGTAGGTTCACACCCACAGGAAAGGTGTAACTTTAAAAACATGTTTGTCTGGGGTACATACAGCTTCAAACCATCACATACATGATATCATTTTTCCCATTGCCAAAGCTGAATTTTATCACTTGGTTATTATGGTGCCTGCTAGGTATCTCCATTGAAAAGTTAATTCATAAGTATTTAAGGGGAGAGAATTTGCAACTATTTAACTAACTTCTTCCTCATTGAAACTTCACCCTATAGCATTAGTATCTACAGATGATTCTTGCCTTAGAAATATGGAAATTTTCTAATTCCATGATTTCTTCTACACTTATGAGTTGACATTCTCCTGTCAGGAGCAGCTTCCACTTATTTGTTTTTTTTTAATTTATTTCGATATAGACTCATGGTTTCCTATTTTATTCAATGGATTCTAACCCTTTGCATCATCATTTATTGTGAAGCTCAAAATGTCCTGGATTTGGCTGTGGGACACCCTTCAAGCTGGACTGTGTGTCTGTTGGACTTGTTCTCACCAATCTTGAGAACTTCCTTACTTCTGGCACAAGATGGTCCTGGATTGTTTGTTCCCTGCCCCGAATGGAATCAGCCAGTTCTCCAGGAATCCCTGATTTCCTTTTAGAAACCAAGATATGGGTGCTGGGTGTGTTTATTGGTACCGGTGTGTCATTTGTAAGCATAATTCAATGTCAAACGACTCGTTTTAGATTTCCCCTTTTCAATATTGATCTAATTGGCACTCCCCTTCTCAACAGTGATAAATCTGGCTCACATAGTCTCAATTTATTCACTTAATTTCTTCATCATCTTGTATGTGACTTATCTTCTGACCTCAGGAGCCCTCTCTGGGTCCAGGCTCTGCCAGCTCATGTTGTTCCCTACCTGCTGAGGATAGGGTTCTCCTTCAGTCCTGCTGGCTTGCTCCAGAAAGTTTGTTCCTACACTGATGCTTTTGAAATCTTGTGCAAAGAAAAGGTAATGTTACTATAAATTTCATTTTGGGATACTAGGTGATGGTATTTTTTATAATTTTCAAAATAAATTTTATACATTTTTCCTGTGCTCACAATTGTTTCTTATATATCTTCAATCTGGTTTAAATTTATATGTCTGAAAATGGATTTATTTTGCCTTTCTCTTGAATAATGAATAGTTTAGCTGGCTATAATATTCTAGCCTGAAAGTGTTTTTCCCTTTAGCATTTTGAGAATATTACCCTTTTCTCTTCTAGGTCTAATGTTATTATGGGAATCCTAATATTGACAGCTGTCAACATAAATTTGAAAGCCTTCTTTTCTACGGATAGATTTTTAAGATTTTTCTTATTATCTTTAATGTTCTGTAGTTTCTCTAGGAGATATCTAGGTGTAGGTTTATTTTTATTTCCCCCTGTCTGATAAGTGGGGGTGCTTTGTGTACAGGATTTCTGTCTTCCCCCAATTCTGGGAAATTCTCAGCTTCCAAATATTGTTTTTATGCCACATTCTCCGTTTGCTTCTTCTTGAACTTTTAGTCGGCCTGTGTTTGTGCCTCTCTCCACTTATCCTCCATATTTCTTAGTGGATCTCCCATATTTCTTATCTTCTGAGCATCTCTGAGCAGCTTCTCAAGAAACTTCTCAGTGTCTCCTGCTTTACTAACTTGTTTTGGACCCTGGCTTCAGGCCAGAGATTATCCCTTTATTAATATAAAATCATTTAAATCCGTTACTATAGTTTCCATTTCTAATATTTCTCACTGTTTCATTTCATATCATTCCCTTATTTCATTTTTGTGTTTTTGCCTTAGAATTTTGCTCATTTAAAGGCTGTTACTGGAAGCGGGTGTGGCTCAGTGGATAGAGCCCCCGTTTACCATATGGGAGGCCCGGGTTCCCGTCCCGAGGCCTCCTTGTGAGGGCACGCCGGCCTGAGCAGTGCGGTGGGCTGATGCAGCAACCTCACGGCAGGAAGCGGGTGTGGCGCAATGGATAGCGCACCTGTTTACCATATGGGAGGCCCCGGGTTCGCTTCCTGGCGCCTCCTTGTGAGGGCAGGCCGGCTCCCGCGGCGCCGTGGGCTGATGCGGCAAGACCTCACAGCAGGGGGTAGATGAGCGGACACGAAGAAGACACGCAGTGAATGGACACAGCAGCACAGGCAGCAAGGGGGGGATAAATAAATAAA
>JAQZBX010070185.1:0-15460 GCA_029593785.1 Cabassous unicinctus
GCCCTCACAAGGAGGCCTCGGGGCGCGAACCCGGGCCTCCCATATGGTAAACGGGGGCTCTATCCACTGAGCCACACCCGCTTCCCCTTAGTGTTTTATTTTCACAGCTCTTCTTTGATTTTTGGTTCAACTTACTCTGAGTTTTTAAAATAGCCCAGCTTAAGTTATCAAAATCAGGCCAGGTACTCACTAATGGGGCAGATTTTCTCCCAGGATTTAGGACTAAAGAAAGACCTAAAAGTAGGTTTTCTCCTTGCAGTTTCCTGTCCAGCAAGCAGATGGCACTTGATAACATATGTTTCCACAGAGATGTTTGTTTCAACTTCCTATTTCCTATGTTTCTGGTCTGGCCAGAGCTGAGATTCAAAGTGAGCTCTTCTGGCTGAATTCACTGAAAATAAACCATTCTCTCCCTCCAACACACCCTCCTTCCTCCCTTGTAACAGCTGACAGGGAGGAAGAGGTCTGTTCCTTTCTCATTTGGCTGTAGTGAGCCAGATGTTTTATCCAGACTTAATGTTTTGAGTTTGGGTGTAGGTGTCATTCCTGTCCACTGCAAGGGTTTAGTGACTCATGTTTGTTGTTTCACATTCTTTTTCTCAGTGTCCCTCACCTCCTGGGGTTTGCACAACAATTTCCTTGTCTCCTGACCCCCAAAGTAGGTCTATTGGACACATTTAGACCCTTTCTCCATTTTTTTTTTTTGTGAGAGAGTTGATCCCTGCCTGTCTACTCTGATCCCACCTTCCCAGAACTCTCAGCCACAATTCAATGTTAAAGCTTATGGTGTGAAGGTCTGTGCATTGTTGCCAGAAGCACAAAAGAAGATTTGTAAGTAAAAGGAAATGAGGAATAATTTATTTATTTCATCAATTTTAATTTTCTTAAAGTTTGATGGAACATATTTGAACATTTTGAAATATTCAAAAATGAATCTAATATTCTCCTTACCACTATTGGTCCTAATTGTCCAACTTTAATTTTTATAAGTAAACTTTTTTCAAATTTTATTAGTAGATGCAATGTATAGGAAGTATTTTGCCTTAATGGGAGTGTACATTCAGGAAATGTATAATAGTAGAACAAAAATTATGTCTATGTGAAAATTTTTGAAGATGTGGAGAGACCACCAACAATGAAGGGGCTTCCTTTCATCTTTAACAGACAGATGAATTGAAGATACAAGAGAGACAATGGAAACTGGTGTTCATAGAACTTAGAAAAATTTGTGAATGGGAGGTTTTCTGCCACATGAATTGTCAGACTAGGACCATCTTTCAGTACAACCATCTCACAAGTCCCTTGTTTGTGATCCAGAACAATATGTACCTATATATGATATTGAACACCTAGTTATGTACAATTGAGGGAGGCAGCACTCACTGATCCTCAATTCTGTATGAAATCTCTTCAGCTCTGCAGAATTCTGGATATTTACTTCAAAGCCCCCTCTCATTTTAATGATTATTACTGTGAATTGAATTTAGATAGAAAGCACCTCACACATTAACTGATTGGATTTGTCAAAATGCATCACATATTGTTAATTTTATCAATGAAAGAAAAATGAGGTCGTCTATAAAGCAGAATAATCTAACCATTCTCATTGTTTAAAAGTAAAATACAATGGATATTTCTTGCTTTATGTTGTCTGTAGATTTATTTGAAGTTAGTGTAGATGAGGGTTTTATTTATGAATTCCGAAGAGAAAATGTTATAATCAGTAGCAAGAAGTCATAATTACAATTTTATTGGGAAATATCTAGGAGTATATCACACTACATGTCATGTGCTATTCTTTTACAATGGAATCGTATGTATTCAGAGTATGCATGTGTCTGTGAGTGTATTTGAAAGTTCAGTATTGAGAATGATCTGACTGGAACCCCAAACATATTTTGAACTATATATACACAGTCTCTGCTTCCTAAATGCTGTCAGTTTGAGATCACATTCATGACATTGGCAAAATTGGCCCTGGGTGAACACAGATTTGATTTTTAAGAAGTTAATCACCTTCAATGATGTGGCTGTAGACTTCATTAATGAAGAGTTGGTCCAGCTAGACACATCTGAGAGAAAGCTGTTCAGAGAAGTGGTGCTAGAGAATATCAATCACCTAGCCTCATTGGTGAGGTAGTAAAAATTTATCTATCATATCTGACTATCTATCTATCTATCTATCTATCTATCTATCTATCTATCTATCTACCATCTATCTAACATATTTGTCTATGTATAAATCTATATTTTTCAATTTTTCATATAAAAAATTTATTAAAGTATTTCATTCAAACACCTACATACAGAAGCACTAAGTGTATAAAAAAGTTGTGAACTTACAAAACACATGCATAGCATCATACAGGGCTCTCATACATCATCGCACAACAAATAACTTGCATTATTGTGAATCATTTGTGACACATTATGAAAGAGCATCATCAAAGAATTACTACAAATCAAAGTCTGTATCTTAATTTTGGTGTACCTTTCTCCAAACTCACTCTATATTATTTTATTCATAAATCATATAAATTATCTAAAGTATACAGAAAATGGCATTTGGAATAATCACTGAATTGTGCATTCACTTCAATTAATATGAGAGCATTTTCATTACTCCAAATTAAAAAACAAAACAAAACACAAAATGACCACTATCTTTCCGATATATTAGTGCTACTAATTACAAATCCTATGATGTGTTTTCATCATTTGCAGTCATTTCCAAACATTTACAAACAACTTTCTACCAATTCTGCACAGATTAAATCTCAACTTTTCATTCTTTAACCACATTATTTTCTCTGGTAGCATATTCTAGCTATTAATCCATGAGTTTTCTCTTTATATTTAGTCATAATAGTGAAATCATACAATATTAATCTTTTTGTGCCTGACTTGGTTCCCTCAACAAAATGTCCTACAGGCTCACCCATGTTGTCACATGCTTCATGACTCCATTTCTTCTTACAGCTGAATAATATTCCATCATATGTTTATACCAATGTTTATACATTTGCATGTTCATGGACACCTCAGTTGTTTCCATCTTTTGGCAATTGTGAATAATGTCACTATGAACATCAGTGTGGAAATGTCTGTTCATGTCACTGTTTTCAGTTTTTTGGGATATATACCTACTAGTGGTATTGCTGAGTCACATGGTAGGTCTATAACTTCCTTAGGAACCACCAAACTGACTTCCACAGTGATTGTACCATTCTACATTCCCTACATTCCCACCAATAGTGAATAAGCATTCCTATCTCTCTAGATCCTCTCCAACAATTCTAGTTTTCTCTTTTGTTAGTAGTGACCATTCTAGTAGGTGTGAAATGATATCTCATTGTAACTTTGATTTGCATTTCCTTAATAGCAAGTAATGTAAACATTTTTTCATGTTTTTTCACCATTTGAATTTCTTCCTTTTAAAAAATGTCTATGCAGGACTTTTACCCATTTTGTAATCAGACATTTGTCTTTTTATAGTTCAGTTGAAAGATCGCCTTATATATCGTGCATATTAGAGCCTTGTCAGATGTGTGATTGCCAAATATTTTCTTCCATTGTGTAGAATGCCTTCTTACTCTCTTCCCAAAGCCCTTTGTGGTGCACAGGTGTTTTATATTGAGGAGGTCCCATTTATCTATGTTTTCTTTTGTTGTTCATGCCTTGGGTATAAAGTTTAAGAGACCCCCGTCAACTACAAGGTCTTGTAGAGATTTCCCTATGTTATCTTCTAGGAGTTTTATGGTCCTGACTTTTATGTTTATGTTGCTGATCCATTTTGAGTTTATTTTTGTATAGGGAGTGAGGTAGGGGTCCTCTTTCATCCTTTTGGTTATGGATACCCAGTTCTTCCAGCAACATTTATTGAAGAGACTGTTCTGTCCCAGAAAAGTGGACTTGGTAGACATATCAAAAATCAGTTGACCATAGAGGTGGGGGCATATTTCTGAACTCTCAGTTCAATTCTATTGATCAATGCATTTATCTTTATGCCAATGCCATGCTGTGTTGACCACTGTAGCTTTGTATTACACTTCAAGGTCAGGAAGGATGAGTCCTCTGACTTCACTCTTCTTTTTTAGGATATTTTTGGCTATTCAGGATCCCTTTCCCTTCAAATAAATTTAGTAGTTGAGTTTTTAATTTCTGTAGAATAAATTGTTGGAATTTTTATTGACATTGCATTGAATCTATAAATCAATTTGTTAGAATTGACATATTCATGATTTTTAGTCTTCCAATCCATGAACACAGAATGTCCATCCAATTGTTTAGGTCTTCTTTTATTTCTTTTAGCAGTGTTTTGTAGTTTTCTGAATACAAATACTTTACATTCCTGGTTAAATTAATCCCTAGATATTTGAGTCTTTTGTTACTACTGTAAATGGGATGTATGTCTTAATTTTCTCCTTAGCTTGATCATCAGTAGAGTGTAGAAATGCTACTGATATTTGCATGTTGATCTTGTATCATACCACTTTGCTGAACTCATTTATTAACTCAAGTAGCTTTGTTGCAGATATTTCAGGATTTTCTAAATATAGAATCATGTTATCTGCAAATAGTGAGAGATTTACTTCCTCTTTTCCAATCTGAATGTATTTTATTTTTTGTTCTGCCTAATTGCTCTAGCTAGAACATCTAACACAATGTTGAATAACAGAGCTGGCAGCGGGCATCCTTGTCTTGTTCCTGATCCTAGAGGGAAAGATTGATTTCCACCTCTCTCTTTTGTGTATGCTGCTGGCTGTGGGATTTTCATATATCCCTTTTATTGTATTGAGAAAATTTCTTTCCATATCTATCTTTTGAAGTATTTTTATGAATAAAGGATGCTAGATTTTATCAAATATGTTTTCTGTTTAAATCGAGATAATCATGTGATTTTTGCCCTTCAGTTTGTTAATGTGATATATTACATTAATTGATTTTCTAAAGTTGTGCCACACTTGCACATACCAGGAGTATAACCCACATGATCATGATGTATAATTGTTTTTATATGCTGTTGGACTTGATTTGCAAGTCTTTTGTTGAAAAGTTTTGCATCTATGATCATTAGAGGGATTGTTTCATAATTTTTTTTCTTGTAGTATCTTTATCTGGCTTTGGTATTAGGGTGATGTTGGGTTCCAAAAATTTATTGGGTAATTTTCTCTCATCTTCAATTTTTTGGAAGCAATTAAACAGAATGGGTGATAATTATTCACAAAATGTTTAGTAGAATTCGTCTGTGAACCCATATGGTCCTGGACTTTTTCTGTTGGAAGATTTTTAATGACTGATTCAATCTCATGGCTTCTGATTGGTTTTGGTGGTCTTCTATTTCTTCAGTGTAGCTTGTTTGTTTCTAGGAATCAATCCACTTCATCTACAGAACTTTCTCATCTAAAATCCTGGGGAATGGATGTTACTGAAGTGATCGAGCACCCAATTCCCAAGTGGGAGTTCCCCAGTTCAATTCCCAGTACTTCTTTAAAAAAGAAAACATGCAAACAAATGAGGAAACCAACTCAGGGGAGCCAAGTACCCACATATCAGGTCCCAGTTTCAATCCCTGTCTCCAGTACCTAAAAAAAAAATTCCTATGGTTCTTCTTTCAACATGACCTAATATGACCCAATATAGAGGTGCCAGGTAGATTCAAGATACCAAGATATAGACTATACTGGTACCAATAAAAAAATAGCCTAAAAACTGCTGGGCTTCCTTTTTGGAGGTGGGTGATTTTAGGGGCAGTAATTTGTCCTATACCAGGTTAGGAATTCAGTGCTGTACTCTGGCCCATATACTACCTAAGAATATGACTTACTGGGCAGGGCCTTGTATCTTGGAATTTATGGCCCAATTGATTGTTGAAGCCAAGTTAGCACTACATGCAATCCCTGGGCCATTTGTTCCTTGTACTGACCCACTAACATGATGTCAACAATATAATGGAAGACTCTCTGTCCTTTGAGCAGGGGTAGCTTATTCAAATATTGTCTTGCCCATTGGGATAGATAGTGGATGAGTTCATATAGTCATGTGGCAGTACAGTAAAGATATGTTGTAGACCTTGCCATTCTAAAGCCACTTTATCCTGGTCCTCTTCTCAGAGTGGGAAAGCAAAAAAAAAAAAGGCATTCCCCAGCTCAAAAATTGCAAACCAAACATCAGGGAAGATCATAATAATTTCCAGGTGCTTCATAAAATCTAGGAGCACAGGTGCCAAAGGGTGCATTTCTGCATTCAAGTGACAGTAGTCTATGTTTAACCCCATACTGAACATGCCTTTTCCACTGGCCAAACCAAACCATTAGAGGCAAAATGTTGGAGCTGAGAACAGCCACAGACAGCTCTTTTAAGAGGTCTTTAAGGTGATTTTCTCCCCCTGAAAAGCAGTATTGCTGCTATTGGACAATCAAGGAGATGGAAGCACTGGGGGTGCATGGTCCATCACTCCTCCAACCTTGATGACCAGAATATTTTGGGATGGGTGGCATACAATTTTATTTACTACCATGAGGGACAGTGGTGCAGGATGTATGTGAACTGAAATTCCAGCCATTTTAAGTATTTATTTCCTATTCTCTATCACCACCCCATACCCTGGTAAACTATATTATAGATTCTAACTCTGAGTGTTTTTTTAAGAAGGTACCAGGGATTGGACCAGGAACTTGTATTTGGGAAGTGGGTGCTCAACCACTGAGCTACACCTGCTCCCCAAAGAACATTTCTGTTTTTGTTGGTTTTGTTTTTAGAAGGTACTGGAGATTGAACCCAGCACATTATATATGGGAAGCATGCACTCAATCACTCGAGCTACAACTTTCCCCTATATAAGTGTTTTTGATTATAATTATTTCATATCAGTAATATCACACAATATTTGTTCTTTGAGTATAGCTTATTTCATACAAGATGATATCTTTGTATCATCCTTCTTTTGCATATTAGAACTTTATTCCTTTTTTATTGTTGTAAAACATTCTATTGTGTATATAACCATATTTTATTTGTCCATTCATTTGTAGATGGACATGGGTTGCTTCCATCTTTTGGCAACTGTGATTCATGCCCCTCTGAATATCAGTGTGCAACTATTTGAGCCACTGCTTTAATTCTTTGGGGTATATACCTCATAGTTCGATTGCCAGGCCACAAGATAGTTCTATAATTACCTTTCTGAGGTGTGGCCAAACTGTCTTCAAAATTGGCTGCACCATTTTACATTGCCAACAGCAATGAATGAAAATTACTCTTTCTGTGCATCCTCTCAAAACTTGTTATTTTCTGTTGTACATGTATATGGAGTATAGTTAAACCTATAACAATAATAATCTTGGTTTATCAGTTGTAACAATGTTACCAAACTAAAATAAAATATTAAAGATATGGAAAACTATGTGTGTTTGGGGGGGTTATACAGGAATTCTGTTTATGATTTTTCTGTAAAAATTAAAAGACATAATTAAAATAAAACTGCTGCCTAGGACAAAGAAAAACAATATATTCTGATAAATTGGTCAATTACAGATAAAGTCAACAATTAAATATATGTATAAATGAGCATCTCTCTCTCTATATATACAGCAAATCTCCAAAACATATGAAGTAAATGTTGAAAAATTGAAAGGAGAAATAGATAATGGTACATTACTAATAGGAGAATTCAGTATACCACATTCAATAATGGATTGACCATTTTGACAATATCAAGAAGGAAAGAGAAGAATATAAAAGAGTAATGATAAGGAAAATAAGTGGGAGATATACAGAAATTCTCTATTTTATGCAAGAATTTTTGGTAAACCAACTGCTCTAAAAGTAACAGGAGTAAAATGAAAACAACAATTAAATTCATGGTGAAATTTGTTTCAAGAGAAAAATAAACTTTAGAAAAATTGTGGCCTACACATATGTTTGAGAACTTCCCCAAAATTTGAAGCTCAATCTGAAAGGATTGGATATATTAATAAATGTGGTTTATTTTAGAATTGTAAATCATTCTGTGGCCAAATACTTTTTAGTTGAACACTATTTGATGATACATACATAATAGAATAAAAATGTATTACCAAAGAGAGAGAGAGAGAGAGAGAGAGAGAGAGTTTAAGGTCAGGTTAGAGTTAATATAATCCATGATAAGAAATACCCCACAGGGGAAGAATATTTAATGTTACTAGTAATTCTGACATCATTGAAATCAATGGTGACATAATTCTTATTTGCATATTACAGCCCTAACAATTGGAGCTAATAATCTGCAAGAATGACACAAATTACTGGTTTAGTGATTTTATTTTCATTTACACCATATTTAGCTCTGGATTATCAAATTCTTATTTGGGAATACTTCACATTTTATTGGAATGAATTGCCACAGATAGCAATAGACAAACCCCTACTTTTCTGTGGCAAGAAAGCTCAAAATCTTTTCCAACAGTAACCCCAAGAAAATATTATGGACCCAGATGGACTATTTTATTTAATGATTGTGCATCAGTATGCAAAAAGAAAAATGTTGTACTAGTCCTGGAGTCCTGGGTCAATTAAAAACAGGTGTTTATTTTCTATGAAGAAACTTACAGAATCCTGATCATCACACCACTCTTTGCATAGACATCACAGCAAGCAAAGATTGAGTGGGGGAGAGGAAAGATTTACAGAGAGAGAAGGAACATGGAGAAAAATATCCAGAAGGACATCACAGATCAATGTACAAGGTCATTAGAGCCTTCACTGCTCAATCCAAAGAATGGATTCCTGTTGTTTTTCAGTCTACCCAGAACATGATTACCACAGCCCTTATGCTAGGTCATAACCATTCTCAAGGAATTTCAAATAACTACAACCAGTCAAAGGCAGACTCAGAAGGGAGGGGAATTAAACTAGTATTCAATCCTAATGAGATTACTAGGAAAACTCCCTTGTTTGCAAAAGGTCTTCCTCAGATATCAGTCAGCCAAGGTTCCAAGAAGAAATGACCATAAAAATGAAAAATATTTACTCCAAAATGCGGAGGCAGTCTAACCAATCCCATGTGGCACCAGGTAAATCTGTACTTACCCAGGGATGCAAATCCTATTCAAGGCATGCTAAATTAGCCTGCTGGTCCTTGGTTCCAAAATGACTCCTGGCAGATGAGGCTGAAACCGGTAGGAGTAGGCTCCACGTGGTCCATGCGGGTCCAGGGAAATGCCACCACCTGGTGGTGTTTATTGACCATTGTTGCGATTCAGCTCACCCCTCCTCCACCATGGGGATCCCCTGAGGGTGTGGCTTGAACATATTCACTGCCCATTGTTTTGGGGTGGGAAGCAGGGAGGCAGGTGCAAGGGAATCTTTGGAATAGAATTCTCCTAAATTGATGAACAGACTGAATAGAACACACAAGAATGAATTTTAAAAGGATCTCTTCTTAGTAACAGTGCCAAGAACCCCTAATTCTGTTTAGAGATAGTGGTCCAAATATAGATGTACTAGGAAGAAATGAGGAGTCAAATTGATGATTAAGGGGGGAAAGTAGTAAACACATGAGAAGCCATGAAACATGTGCAACATCCACACCAAGCATTACATGTTGATAATGGGAGACAATGGAAAATGTGTGCCAAATATGCAAACTGGACCGATCTTTGTGGTCATAGTCTGATGATAATATCTCATCACATTGTGGTGTGTTGATGATAATATCACATCACAGTTTGGTGTGTTGATGGAAGGCTGTTGTATGCAGAGTCTTACAAAAGGCATGATTTTTTCCTAAGTTCACCGTCTATAATAAAAAGATACTTTGAAAACTAATAATAGTGTGGGTTACAGAAAATTACATTAAATGCATGATATGGATGCTACTCAGGAAAAAGCTGTTGATGATATATTTTCGTGCACATATTTGTTGCCTTTCAATAGAAAAACCATTTTCAAAATACCTGGCAAAACACAAACATGGAAACTGACTCTTAAATATCTAATATGGTTTGAATATAAATTTTTTCCTATGAATGAATGTATTACTCTAAGGATAAGTACACACTACATGAAAATGTAAGGCATTTATTTAGCTCCTTTGAAAAGTACACTATTGCAACATGAGTGGCCTTAAGGATTTCTTTTTCAGGTAAATGCAGATGTTACAAAAATTTCTGTAAAATATTTAAAAATTAATTAAATAATGATAACTACTCTTACTGGGAATATAATGATCACCTAGATCCAAATGATTTTCTCTGATTTATAATCTTTGAATAAACCCTCTTTTGATTGAGTAATTTAGAGGAGATCTTTGTGAATTAATTCATGAATCTCTCCTCTAATGATAGCAAACTCTAGTTTTTCTTTCACAGAAAGCATCTCTGATTAGTCCCATAATTCTTTGTGATTTTCTCCTGTTTAGAAGAGAGGAATTCTGAAGCAGTTACTCATATGTAAATAAGTGTTGTTAGGTCACATTCTACTTCTTTGAAATCATTTGAAATAAAATGAAATTTATTCTTACAGAAAAAAAACAAGGCTGGCAGCTCACAGAAAATCTCCTTCACAACAAAATTATGCACATTTCCCAACCTCCAATTCTGTGTCAATGGCATGCAGATGACCCTACCCACCACCAGGAGGGAAAAAAAACATCTATAGGCTGAAAAAGGACACAAACCC
The DNA here is from genome assembly GCA_029593785.1 of Cabassous unicinctus. NCBI lineage: Eukaryota > Metazoa > Chordata > Mammalia > Cingulata > Chlamyphoridae > Cabassous > Cabassous unicinctus. Next base: position 10,660 of record JAQZBX010070185.1, read on the forward strand.
AATTTGGCTCTTCCCCAGATGTCAGGAGTGACTCATAATGGTCAAGAGATGAATGATCCAGTTCGAGAGTATGGCCATCCATCTCAATGCAAAAATGAGCATATACTCCAAATTTGAAGAGGAAAAAATGGAAGACCTGAATAGAGAAATAGGCACGCACAAGACTTTTGTGTGTGACTATGAATATCCTCTGTTTGGAAAAATATTTTTTATTGAAGTGTACAATTCATACCTGAATGTACAGCAAAATTATGTGTACAGTAAATGCTGGGGTTTTCCAAATAAACATGTGTAACATCATAGAGGTGCACCTTACAGCAGCCTCTACCAACTCCTGGGTTTGTGGTGAAATGGTTGTTAAAAATTAGGCAAGAGCATCATAAAAATTTAACTACTAACTGTAGACCCTATCTCCCATCAATTATATTTCCTCCAAACCACCCTATTTTTTCTACAAATCAATTTTATAGAGACTTAATAATAAGTCAACTGAAGCAAAGTGTACAATCAATGGTATTTGCTGTCATAAAAGAGCTTTGTGTTCATGAATTCAATCATTATTAAAGCATTTTTATTTTTTTGAATAAAGAACCAACAAAAACCAGACAATAAACTCACACATAAATGCCTCCCCTCACAATCTTGTCATTTCCCCTGCTATACACACTGGCTATTTCTGACTATTCCTGGAGAAATGTTTATTAGTTTTGAAGCCATTTTATTGAGATATTTTCCGATGTCATGTGGACTAGCCAAATCCTAAAAGGAACATTTTTTTTAAATGCAGTTAATAAAACCTTTAATATAAAATTGAAAAATGAAAGAGAAACGAGTTAGAAAGAAATTACAAACTTTAAAAGACAGTGAAAGTGATTGTCTAGTAAGCTTGGAGCACCATGGGACTGTCCTACTATGGCCACCAGTTTCCATTGGGTCCCTTGGCAGGCGAGAGGCTCTGCTTGACCCGGGGCTAGGCGACCAGTGGCTCTGCCAGGCAGCAGAGAGCCCATGCTGGGGTGGGGTGGGGAACTTGGCAGATGTCTGTGAGGGTAGCTTACAGGGTGTGACTTCTAAAGAACATCCTCGGGCATGGACCAGATGCAAACACAGCACCGGACGCCCAGACTTCTGGTGTGTATGTTGGGGTTAGGGCTACCTTTAGCACCCTTGGATCCTGCAGAGCTCATGACAGTACAATGTTCAACACTATTGACAGCACCCACACCTCCCCTTCCCTAAAATCACCTGAGAAACCAACTTTGGGGATGTGCCACAGAGACCTGCATGCATTATAGCCATGGAGACCTGGTGTGAACCTTAGACAACAAAACCTTCCTGCAGGGACATCGCTGGTGTCTCAACCCTGACCCCAATCCTCTCATGGAACCAAGCACATGTCATTTCTCAGGCAGTGTTATGACTTTTTGGTGGTGGCTGTTGCCTTACTATGCACCCTATGCTACTGGGTCCTAGACTTCCAGGAGCACAGACCACTGCAGGAAAATGGATCTGCCAGTCTTTCTTAGTTGTTAAAACATTCCATGTGGAAATGGAAACTGGAACCTCAGGAATCTGTATGCCCTTCTACACCTGGTGGAAGGGACATATGGCATAGAATCAAGAATTATGCACATGCTTTGGGGGATACACAGAAAGAAAATAAAGAGAAAGTGGCAGAAGGAATATCCAAAGATATAATGGCTTATTCAGATGTAATGAAAGGCTTATATGCACAATCATGGAACAGAAAGAACCCCATACAGGATAAAGTACTAGAAAAACATTCCCAGACACATTGGAATTGCACAGTAAAATGCCATGGGCAAGGAAAGAGTTCTGACAGCTGTGAGAGCAAAGCAACTTGTTTTCTGCAAGTGAGTGCCTATACGTTCAAGCAACAATTTCACAGAAATCATGAAGACAAACATCAAGAAGGCAAAAAAGGCAAATTAAGATGCAATATTTCAAGGGCTTACAGAAAATGAGTCACTTCTAATAACATAATATCTAGTGAGACAGGCTTTAGGAAATGAGAAAATTAATATGGTATCCCCATATTAAAACAAACAAACAAAAAATCCTGTGGTAGTTTTCCACCAATTGTGCTGCCCTACAAACAATTTTAAGCAAATTCTTCAGACAGAAATGAAAGGATACTCAATGATGGGTTGAATTACATAAAAATTTAAGATCTGTCATATAGTCTACCATTTCTCTAGTTAAAAATAGCAGTAATAATGATTTGGGTTTTGGTATGTTACTATATATTTTAAAATTTCTAAAATTCAAGTGCATAAAATTAAAGATCACCTATGATTGGGGATATACAATGTACAAAGGCATAATATGTAACTATTACAAGGAGATGAGGAGTTTCAGAAGGGACTAGGAACAGTGTATGAGTATATGGACTACAGCTAACCCTATAACAATAAGAATCTAGGTTTATCAATTGTAACAAAGTTACCATATCAATGGAAAATATTCATGATAAGGGAATCTATGAGTGGGGGGGAGCATATGAGGACACTGTTCATTCTACATGATTTTTCTGTAAACCATAAGAGCTATAATTAAAAATAAAATTGCTGCCTTGGATAAAGAAAAACAGTATATACTGATAAATTGGTCAATTAAAGACAAAGTCAGCAATTAAATATATATACAGCAAAGCTCCAAAATAAATGAATCAAAAGTTGAAAAAATTAAAGGGAGAAATAGATAGTGGTAGATTACTACCACATTCAATACATCATTTTCTTTCACTGAATGCATTTCTGATTAGTTTCATAATTCTTTGAGATTTTCTCATGTATGGATGGATTCTGATGTGGTTACCTATATGTAAATAAATGCTGTTAGTTCACATTCTACTTCTTTGAAAGCATTTGAAATAAAATGAAAGTTATTCTTACAGTACAAACCAAGATTGACAAGTGTCAGACAAGCTCCCTCACAACAACACAATACCTCTTTCCCAACCTTAAACCCTGTCCCAAAGGTTTAAGATGCTTTGTGCACCACCAAGAAGGAAAGAACATCTCTAGGCTGAACAAGGACACAATTGCCATCCTGACTATTCCCCAGATGTCAGGCACAGATGTCAAGCAGAGTGGCTCATAATGATCAAGGGAGGCATGGTCCCTTCTCTGGGGTACAGTCTTCCATCTTGTTGCACCCATGAGCACAGCCTCCAAAATTGAAGATCAAAACATGGAAGACCTAAATAGGGAAATAGGCAAACCCAAAACTTTTGTGCATGACTACCAATGCCCTCTTTTTGTAAGTATATATTTTATTGATGTGTACAATTCATACTTGAGTATACAGCCACATTATGTGCATAATAAAAGTTAGAACTTGCAAAATAAACATGCATAACATTATACAGGTATCACAAACATTTGCCTCCGTGAACTCCTTGATTTTTGGTATTTCATTTGTTACAAACTAAGTAAGAGCATCATGAAAATATGATTAATAACTCTAATCCATATCTTACATTGGGTGTATTTCCTCCAACCCTCCTTATTTTTTTAACTACAAATCAATTTTATAGAGACTTAATAATAAATAATTCAATTGAGGCAAAGCCCATTTGCCCTGCTCTACATAGCTGCTATTTCCAGCTATTCCTGCACTACTCTATTAGTTTTTAAAGCAGTTTTAATGAGATACATTCCCATACCATGTGGTGTAGCCAAAATAAAAAAGGAATATTTTTAAAAAGTTGTTAATGAGAGCTTTAATGTAAAATTGTAAAACAAAAGATTACAGAGTTTTCATGAAATTATAAATTTTAAAAGAGAGTGTAAGGCCAGGTTAATTTTAATATAATCCATTATAAGAAATACACCACAGATAAAGAAACATTTAAATGTTAGTAATAATTCAGAGATAATTGAAATCAATAACATAATTCTTATTTATATATACAGCCTATTGTACCCAATAATCTTCAAAAATGACATAAAGTACTGATTTAGTGATTCTATTTTCAGTTACACCATATTTAGGTCTGGATTATCAAATTCCTATTTGGGAATTCTTCATATCTTGTTGGAATGAATTACTGCAGATCACAAAAGGTCAACTCATACTTTTATGGGACCACAAAATTCAAAATCTTTTTCAGCATTCCTCCTGTGAAATCATTTTTTACTCAAATGGACTAATTAATTAATGAGAATGCATTAGTTAGCCAAAAAGAAAAATGATGTACCAAAAATATATCTCTTCTGCAGTCCTTGGTCAATTAAAAACAGGTGTTTAATTTCTATGCTGCTACAGAATCGTGATCATCACACAACTCATCCAATAGGCATCATAGCAAGCAACCAAAGAGAAGGGTGGAGTGGAGGGGGAGAGAGAGAGAGAGAGAGAGAGAGAGAGAGAGAGAAGAAAAATGGAGAAAAATTTTCAGAAGGACATTGCAGAGCATGTACAAGGTCATTAAGGTCTTCTTTGCTCAATCAGAAGAATGGATTCCTGCTATTTTTAAGTCTACCCAGAACATGGCTAGCATGGTCCTTATGCTACATCAAAATCACTCTCAAGGAATGTCAAATAACTACAACCAGTCAGAGGCAGACTCAGAAGAGAGAAGAATTAAATTAGTTTTCAATCCTAATGAGATTACTAGGAAAACCTCCTTGTTCACAAAAGTCCTCCTCAGATCTCAGTCTGACAAGTGTTGAAGCAGAAATGACTTGAAAAATGAGAAAATATTTACATCTCAATGATGAGTCAGTCTATCCAAATCCATAAGACAGTAGATATATCCTTCCTTACCCAGAATGGA
>JAQZBX010070186.1:0-15454 GCA_029593785.1 Cabassous unicinctus
AGAGAGAGAGCCCCAGACACTTACTCGGACACATACCCTTACATACTGGCAGCTCTTTTGAGATGAGTTGTCAAAAGGCAGCAGAGAAGAATGAGCTTGAGGGTGCAGTATCAGGTTTGGTCTTTGACTGTTTACTCAGTGGGGTCTAACATTCAAGTAAGAAGACAGTCAGCTGGAGTTGCCTCAACTTCCTCATCTGTAAGATGAAGATGTGAGCTGATTTTGGAAGTCCCTGCTAACTCTAAGACTCCAGGGAGCTTTGCTTTTAAAATCTAGCTTCAGTCCTAGTTGAATGATAATTCCCACACACATCTAAATGACTGTATCTGTAAGAAATGAGCGTTTGTAAGCCGGGATGGGGGAAACAAAAGATAATTCCAGAAGAGCGCATTAAGGGGATTTCTGAAATAAACACAAAAACTTAAATAAGATTAATTTGAAAACCTGGGATAGAAAGGCTAAAATTAAATAAGAGATATACCAGAATTAGAAATCTAAACTAAACCTTAAAATGCACAATTTACTTTTCTCATTAAAAAATAAATAAATAAAACATTCAAAACAGCATTCCAATAATACATAATCTCATTTCATAGATCCCCTATTATTGACTGTGTTTTCTGGCAGGAAGTTTAGTCTCTACTCAATATAATGTGCCATAAAATAATATTTATTAAATATCTCAGTAAGCGCAGAATAACACTTAGGTACAGCGAAAGTCATTCATGCGACTGAAACTCCAAAGCCGTAGATCCAGGCCAAATAAATCACGGTGAGGTGACAGGGGAGGGGTAGAAAAACAAAGGTCAGGCAGCAAGAACAAAACACAGAGGTCGTTCGGCACAAGCCCCAGGACCACGAGAAATCACATGCAGGAGCCACTGGACAGGCAGAAGCACCATCACCCAGAAGAGGTCTTCTCAGAGCTTGGGAGAGGGCAGTGGTGGAATTCAGGGAGATAAGCACAAGGAAGCCTCCAGGGACCCAATTCCTAAAGCAGAGCCGGGCAAGTCACCTCCAGGGGGCCCTGAGCCCAGAAGCCACGAGGCACCAGGCAAGGCAAACCCCACGGGGGCGTCCAGGAACCAGCACCTGCCCCTCCCCACAAACACAACACCCTCAGAGCAACACTCTCTAAACCGGGAATTTAAAAGGATCCTGCACCACAGAATAATTTAAATAGCTACAGATCCTCCAAATTTATCTACCAATCTACCTTTGGGTTTGCCCCCTGCCTTACCACAGTTCTCTCTTCCTGAAATGTCCTTTTTCCCACCCCACCCCTACCGTTCAGTTTTCACCAAGCCTCCCCTTGAGCTCACATCTTCCTCCAGCTATCCACCCATTTCTCTGCTCCTCTTTGGGGGAGAATCCTCAAAAGAGTGTTGGTCCTTGCTTCCTCCACTTTCAACACTTTCAATTGTCCTTGAGTTGCTCTGATTGCCCTCAGATACCATGAAGGCAGCTCTAGACGGGGGGACCCCCCACGGGCTCGTCCTTCCTCCTCTCCCACACTGGACACAGTCGCTTGCTCCTGGATTCTTGAGACCCCAGGAGAGCCTGGCCCCTCTTACCTTGCCGGCTCTTCCTCTGCTGGTCTCTCACCAAGTTCTTGACCTATGATTCCTGCGGGGATCCAAGCCTCCACGTTTGCATCTCCTCTCACGCTCCGCTGCCTCCCACACCCAGTACCTGTGCTTGAAAGGCCACCTGTGGGCCAATGAGTCCCAAATCTCTCTCTCCAGCTCAGACCGCTCCCTTCAACTTCACACTTCACTATCCAACTTTCTACTTGATACATCCACTTGGATGTCTCAATCTGAGGCTTAATGCATTTTAAAACGCTCTTGATTTCTGCACCAAACCCCATCTATATAAATTACCCCACTCCATCAGCAGTTGTCCTGACTCCTCAGTCAGTCTCATGTTCCACTTCCAATCCACTCTGTGGATCCTGCTGACTCTACATACAGAGAATATCTTTCCAGCCATCTCTCCCTCTACTAACCTTGTCCAAGCCACCATAATTTAGGTATTTATGGTACAAACCACCAGTGTTTGTTTCCTAGATGACTGCAATAACATCTATAACTGACCTCCTTGATTCCATAGCCTTGCCCTCCAACCCAGTTCTATCTGCTACACCGTCTGCCCATATTCAATTCTTTGAAAATGTAAATCAGGTCTTGTTGAATCTCTCTTCAAACCTCCAATACTTTCCAGTCTCATTCACAGTAAAATCCAAAGTCCTCACCATGGCCTACAAGTCCCTAAAATGATATGGACTCCTGCTACCTCCTTAACCTCATCTCCTGCCATTTTCCCCCTTGCTCTCCACTCCAGATGTGTTTCCTGGCTTATCATCTAACAACAAGCTAAGCACCCTTGTGCCTCAGGGCCTTTGCACAGACTGCCTCTGTTCTCAGAGCTCTTTACCCAAATTTCTCAGTGGCTACCTCTCTTGCTTCACCAACATTATTCTCTTTTGTATCTTGTCTCTTCACATTCTCTCATTCATCTTTTCCTGACTCTTCTTTAGAGTCAAGTTTTGGAGGTCCTCAAGATTCCATTCTCAGGTCTGTAGTGCAGCAGATCCAGATGCTTATTTCCACTTGGGACTGGATATTTGCCCCTGGCAGCTCGAGATCAGCAGGCCTCCTCCCACCACCACACTTAACCATCTTTGTTAAAGCCACTGTGATTACCCAGTCAGCTGATCCAGACTAAAGCCCGGCATCTTCTGCCCCTCCCTGGCATGTCCCATTGGTGGTTAAGACCTGCTCTACCTGCCAATCCTCTCCTCTGCCCTCCCCTCCATCCCAGCCTCTCCAGTCCAAATGACCTCTTTCCTCACCTTCTTTATCATACCCTCCATATCTTAGCAAAGAGCTAATTCTAACATGCAAACGACCTATGCTGCTTTCCTTAGTACAATTTGTCAATGACTCCCCACTAACGCTACTTAAAACTGAAAGTCTTCACGTGGGCTGGGTCAGGGCTTCCTCATGGCCTCCTGCCCAGCCATAGGCCCTAGCACCTTCCACACACACACTCTGTCCCAGCCAAGCCCAACTGCCTGTGGCCCCAGAAAGGGCCTCTGTCTCCTCCCAGCTCTGGGCACCTTTCCTTCTCTCTCTCCTTCTTGTCCATTCCTACTCCATTTCTAAGCATAACCTCTTCCTGAGGCCTTCCCTGGTCTCTCCAGGTAGAGTCTCATGCTCTCACAATGCCAGGTAACATTTGTCATGTTGTTGACGATTTACATTAGGTCCTCCCAGCCTCTGGGCTAGGAATCCCTGAAAGATAGCAGCACGGTAAGCTCCTGTCTGTGTGTGCTAATGCGGTGACTAATCCATAGAGTAGAAACAGTATTTGTTAACAGAATATCAAAATCCCACCACTCCTCCCAATGCTAACTCATTGCTCATAACAGCATAGCCCCTGTCCTCCATCTTAACCATTACTGCCACCACACCAGTGCACTCCGTGCTCCCAAAGGGCACCCTGCCGCCTCATGGTATCACAGCTTACAGCAACTTGTACCTCCACAGCACTCCGTGGAGCTCGTGAAACCATTTGTTGAATTGATAAAGGCATATGTAAATGAATAGATTTCTTATGGTTTGGTCCAAGGCAATGATGAAATACATGCCATCCATGGAAAGCGCCATGCTCTGCACTTACGTCTGCATATATTTCTCCATCCTCCAGCCCCTCACCTGGCTCAGGTATCACGTTCTTTCCTGGCCCTGCAAATAATTATGCTGCCTCATAGAAGTTCTCATTTCTCTCTCTTTCCACTGCAGTTACATCACTGTGTGATAACTGGGATTTGGGGGAGGGGGACTAGCTTATTTCTGTATTTCCAGGCCCTCACCCATTGACTGACACATTGGAAAATGCTCAACAATGTTGACTGATGAATGAATGAAAAGGAATCAATGGATGAGGTCCACACCTCATCTCTGACTATCCTAAATAAGGGTCAACAGGCAACAAATGCTGGCCCCTGTTATGAACTAATTATGATCACTCATTTTATCCCCAAAGAGGCACTGCCAAACAAAAACACTCCCTGGAAACAGACCTAGAAAAAGTTCTCAGAATTTGACCTCCAAAAATCAAAAGGTATCAACACTTTCCAGTAATTGCTGAACTACAACGATTATACATTTTTTAAATAAAAAATGGCTGGCAATTTTACTGATTATAAATTGTAAAATAAATTTTAAAATTTTAATGGCTTATGAACTACGAACTATTTAGGTTGAAGGTTAAGGCATGTGTGCAAATTTAGACTTAGGTATGTTTCTTTGTTCTCTGACCACAGCCACCATCTCTCCCTCTCTCTGATGGGGATGGGGAAATGATATCTGTCTTTCCCTGAAGCCCAAGAACCCTCAATCCAGACAAAGAGGGGGAAGTGGGAAAGGATACCAGGCTTCACCAAGCTTCAATTCCACTCCGCAGGCCTCAAGATCATAAAGCCCGTGACAAAGTTCCATCTCCACGAAGCTTGATGTCCCTCCTAAGTCTCGTCATCTCAGCTCCTAAACACATAAATGAAACTTGCTTTCCTTCCCCTGGATTCCTCTCTTTGTGAGGCCAGCGTTCACCGGGTAACCAGGCAAGAAGCCTGGCAGTTGTCCTGTCCAACGTGACCTCCTCGCTCTCCTCTCCGTCCGCACTGCCACTGGCCTAACTCGGGCCCACGTTCTCTCTCGGCCATCTCTGATCAAGGCCCACCCTGTCCGATGCTGCCCCCACAAGCCACATGTGGCTACTGAGCACTGGAAATGGGGTGGATCCGAACTGAGAGGTGCTGTAAGTGCTTCTTTTTACTTTTTTAACGTGGCGACTAGACAATTCTAAGTGGCCCGTATGGCTCACGTCCGGTTTCTATTGGGCAGCACTGCCCTCGACTGTCTGGGTCTCCTTATGGGCCTCCCTCCTGCAGCCTTGAGCGCCTCCATGCTGTGGCCACGTGGTCCTGGATCCTGGCTGGCTCCCACCTCTGGTGGTCAACTCGGCCCAGAAAAGGCCTCCTCTGCCAGGCTTCCCTGAGTACCACTCCTCTCCACCCCCATCCCCAACAAGCCCCGTTGCTCCCACACCTCAAGGACCTCACACATTCAACAAGTACTTCTGGAACACATGCTGTGCACGGAGTCTACCTCACTGGACTCAGGGTGCACGGGGGGCGGGGGTGACCAACCACATGAGCAAAACCTCAGAGCAGGGGCAGGCCCGAGAGTCGCAATCTGGCACTAACAGCAGTGGAGATCCACATACTTGACCACGTGCCAGCCCACGTCTAAGCACTTCATGCACTTACTAATGCCATTACAGAAGGACTGGTGTGATTGCCGTTTAGAACACGGAGGCCCAGGACTTAAGTAATTTGCTCAAAGTCACCCAGCTCCTGTAAGGCAGGGCCAGGCTCCACGCCCGAGGCCCATGCAGTGCTGCGCCACCTTTCCACCGGAAGCAGCCGAGCCGTCACCACATGGGGTGTCAAGTGCCATCAAGAGAGACTGGGGGAGCGGGTGTAGCTCAGTGGTTGAGCGCCTGCTTCCCATGTATGAGATCCCAGGTACAATCCCAGAAGTCCAGGCCAGGAGAACAGGAAGAAGCAGCCTCCCCGCTCCCTGCTTGGTGGCCTCCGGACTGTGCAGAGGAAGTGATTTCTAAACAAGGGGCAAATGTTCTGGTGCAAAAGCTCTGAGGTGAGATGGTTCTGAGCAACTAAGATCAGTTCACTCTGCCAGGAGGGGAGGCAGCACTTTATTTGTGGTCTAAGGAGTTGCTTCTCGAGAGGATCTGTATAGAGCGGAGATGCTGGGGGCCAAGAAGAGATGAGAAAGGCTGAGAAAGGCCATGAGCCCCAGGTGCAGGGAGGGCTGATAACAGCAGGAGGCAGGCGCCCCTCTCAGAGTGCCTAGAGGGGAGGGGAGGGGGACACTGCAGTCGGAATGACATATCCCCATGAGCACAGCTCAGCACTAGAACCTCAGCATCTGCCCCTGAGCAAAAACCTGAGTGCCCCCAGCTCTCCAGAAAGGAATTCTCTTGCCAGCACTGGCCAAGGCTGTCCAGGGACTGTGTCCACTTCATCCTACTGAGACAGACAGCTAAGATGTTCAGACAACTGCTGATGGATCGGGTCGTTAAGTGGAAATGTTACAAGTTCACCGGCATAAGCATCTTCCCCGAGAACAGACAGCAAGTATACCAAGGAGGATTCGAAGCAGCCAAAAGAAGCCCAGCATCCTTAAGCATGAGAATTTTTGCTTGAGGATTTGGGCCAGGGGAGGCTCAAGTAGTTTAACTGCTAAGTAAACATGATATATTTGAGAAGACTGCAAAAGTCACATTCATTTTAAAGAGGAAATGTGGATTTAAAAGAAATGTTTAACTTGCCAATTCAGGCAACACGGTGGACTTTCCTCCTCCCTCTCCACCCCCCAGCACCCCCCCCCGCCCCCGCCACCCCCAGGCATGTGTTTGCCTTTAGCAACAGAGGGCAGGAAAGCTGGATGAGTAATGCAAACAAACAAACAAACTAACAACAACAAAACTGTCATGGTCCCTATCCATGACCCTCATGGGAATCTGACTTCTTATCCTGCTGGAAAGATTTCTCTGGAAGGATGGTATTTTGGAAGTGCTGTCACTTTGCTTTTCGAATGGGCATCTTCTTATAAATGTCTTCATAAGCTTTAAGACTGGTTATTTTTTGCCTGCCTAAAGAAAGTAGCAGCTGGAGAATGGGGAGAAGACACTGAAGTCAACAGGGCTTGGTCCTTATACTGGTTTTGCTGACAACTAATGGTAACTGTTTTATTGTTAGCTTCATATAGAGCATTCATTCAGTCTTCACATGCTTACCCCACCAAGAAGTGCACAAAAAACTTCACCAAAGTTCTCTCCTAAGATTACAATACACCAGGGGGGTTCAGAAAGGTTGCTCCTATTCATCACTGTTTCTCAGGAGCCAAAACAACCTGGTACGTTGTAGATACCCAGTACTATTATGACTGGCTCTTGGTGAACTGCTACCTCAAGTTCAGAATTCTGTTAAATTCAACAAAGAAATGCACTCATTTGCTCTGTTTTAGGAAAGTATGTAAGAAAAAGAAAAAGGAAACTAGTAAGAGGTGGCACTCACTCATCTCGATCAACCTCACACTAGCATCTGACGCAACCCATCACACCTTCATGAAACCCTCTGTGTGCCTTGCTTCTAGGTCACTGTGTCTTCCTGGCATTTTTCTCTCATCCTGACTACTCTTCTCATTGTCATTTCCTGGATCCTCTGGTCGGTAATTTAGACCATTCAATGATGGCAGGCACAAGTCTCCATCCTTAAGATTTTCTTCTGCCCATCTGCCCTCCATGACCTCATCCAGTCCTATGATGGAAAATATCATCTATATGATGACGACTCTTGAATTCATACCTCCGGCTCAACCTCTCCCCTAACCCATAAATCCATATGTCCAACTGCCTACCTGAAATCTCCACTTGGGTCTCATAAGCATCTCCTATTTAAGATGCCTAAAACTGGTCTTGACATTTCTGCCCTAACCTTCTTTTCCCACATTATGCCCAGTCTTCCAATTGCTCAAACCCCATTTCCAATCCATCAGTAAATCCTGTTAGCTCTGCCTTGGAAACATGTGGCCACTCCTTACCACTACCACCACCCTGTTTAAGCCACATTACATCTTGCCTGATCAACTGCAATGGCCTCTAATTCCCACCCCCAACCCCCACCCCACTATTACATTTGCCTTCCTACCTTTTCCTCATAGAAAAGAATAAGAGTGAGCACACACCAGAGCCTGTCACTCTTCTGCTCACAACTCTCCAACAGCTTTCCATCTCTCTCAGAGTAAAATTCAACTCCCCTTACTGCAGGCCACAGTGCCCTACTTGGCCTGATGCCTAGTTAGCCCTCTAACCGGACCAAACCTCCCCCCGCCCCCGACCAGCCCCGCCACTAACCCCACTCCAAGCACACTGGCCTCCTTCTTGCTCCTCAAGCACATCAAGCAAGGTCCTGCCTCAGGGCCTTGGCACAAGCTATTTTCTTACCTCCCCCAGCTGTTTGCAATGGCTAGCACACTTTGCTTCAGTCAGGTTTTCTGATCAGTGTCACCTCCCAAGGAGGCATTCCTTAACCAACGTTTCCCAAATATCACCCTCCATGTGTCTCTATCCTCTTGGCTTTATCCTTCTTCATACCTCACAGAGTTCACATCATTTGATATTACACATGCACACAATCTTGTTGGGGTGGTTAGTTGGTTGCCCCCTCACTAGAATGTTAGTTCCATTAAGGCAAAATCTATGTATCTTCATCACTGCTACACCTAGCACAATTTCTGGCACAAAGTGGGCAGTTAACAGAGATTTGAATGCTGCTAAATTAATAAAAAATAATTAGAGGAGAGAAACATCTACCAAAGTAGCCTAACCTAAGGAATGGTAACAGGTGCCATATGAGTTTTTTAAAACACTAACAGCCAAGTCCAGTCAAAGCCATGAAAGTGCACTCAAAAAAAGAAAAGTAAACAAAAGTTGCACAATATATTTTCAAACCCAATGAGAAGCAAGCATGCATTAACAGGAGGGGTACAGTCTGCTACGGGCCCAAAAGACATTCATTTCGCCATTTAGCCAACAAAGCCAGGAGGACACATGGCAGCTACAGAAACATCTGAGGAAAAAGCCCCATTCTGTGGCAGATGCACAGGGAGCCTGGCTGAATGGCTTAGATAAAATAAACCTCAGGAAGACCAATGCGATTCTTCCCACTGTATTCTCACCAAACAAGATCTGATCATGAATTTGGACTCTCGCGTACCTTACCAGCAGAAAGAGACAAGGCTGGAAATTGTAAGTATCATAAATATTGTAAAGGGTAGACTGGCTTCATATCTTTGCACATCTGCTTCTAGTACCATCTTATTCAGTCAGCCAAAATGAACCTAATCCAATCTGGATGTCAAGATATAGTCCAGATTTCCAATGCTGAAAACCTCCGTGAAGCCTGCCTAATCCCAAACGAAATGATTCACCCTTGCGCCATGCCTGTACTTTGTTCTTACTCTCTATCAATATTTACAATGTGGCCATCCACACAAGTGCTGACAACTAGGTTAGCTAAACTGAGTCTCTCAGAGGCAAGAAAAATGTGTCATTCAGCTTAACCTTTTCAGCCTTTATCACATATGATGCTTTCACTAAACATTTGATGAATGAATGAATGAATGAATAAACGAATGAACGAACGAACCCATGGCTCCACCAAAACCCAGCCATCCTCCGAGGTCCCACCTGGGCAGCTATCCCCACTTCTCAACAACACTGTTTCTTAATGCTGCAGCTTAATCAAGTGACTTTAACACATGATTTCACTAAAATAACCTTTGGTTCCACATTATAGATATAAGAACAAAAGTGAGCACAGCGTGCTCTGTCTCCCTGGGATAGCAGGAAGCAGGCATGTCTGGGATACTCTGCACAGCAACAGAAATGCTCCCAGCTACCCAGGGCCCAATCTGAGTTGATCTCTCACCAGAGGCTGTAAAAGAAAGAAAAGAAAGAAAAGAAAAAAAGAAAAAAAACAATACCAGAAACCACAGGTCACTCAATGGCAAAATCAATCCACCTGCTTCCTTCTCTCACAGCCACGAGACTCCCTCCAGCTCAAGATGAGGCCTGGAAACTACCACCAGCCTCATGGCTCTGCTGGGCCCTCCCACTCCCAAACATATGGGGGCTTTTTCCTAGATAAAAAATGGATTTTCAATTTTACAAGAAGAAACTGTTGTTTAGAATTTCCCTTTAAACCAGTGGTTCTCAAAGTGTGTTATGAACTCCTGGGAGGCCCCAAGACCCCTTCAGGGCATGTCCACAAAATCAAAGCTTTTTCCTAATATGTCAAGATACTGCTAGCCTTTTTCTCTGTGTTGAGAATGGCACTGATGGTGCAAAAGCAAATCAAAGCAGTGAAACCAAACTGTCCTAGTAATCCTTATTTCCTCATTGCCACATACACATTAAAGAAATTTTTTTTCATTTAAGAATGTCTTTGATAAAACAAGAAAAATTGATTTGATTTTGAGGGCCCTTGAGTATGCAACTTTTTCATATTCCGTGTGACAAAATGGGAAGTCATGTGAAGTGCTCCCACTGCACACCAAAGTACTGCCAGGGAAAGTCCCTGAACTAGCGTCTGGGGAGGTGAGCAGAACTAGCCACCTTTTTTCATGGAACCCTGATTTTACCTAAAGGAATGACTGAAAGACAAACCACGGTTATTAAAGTTAGGTAGTTGGCAGTCATTTTCTTGAAATGAACAAGTGAGACTCTCACGTCAAGGAAAATAACTGACAGATTTTGTTTCCAATAATAAAATATGAGCTTTTGAACAAAAATTAGAATTTTGAAAACTCGTAACTACAACTGTGAGTTCAAGAGTTTCTTAATCTTTAAAACATTTCTGAAATGATGGGAGTGGTATTAACAAATGTGATTTTTAAATTTCATTTTAAAAAATGTGTCAATATTTGGAAGACCTGACATAATTCAATAAACCACAATTTTCCAAATGACTAATGCATGACGTTATAAAATCATGCATGAGGGAAAAGTCATTCAAAGTACAATCTCTCTTCTGCTTCCGGCCTTGGGGCGCCGCTGTCCCCCGATGAATTACTTCCGAAGGGCTAAGCGGAGGAGACTGAAGAGGAGCTGGAAGAGGATGACGAAGAGGTTTTCCAGGGCAGTCTTGTGGAGTGGGACCACTTCCTTTATGATCCTGGCTCTTCCTGTTGTTTTTGAGACTGACAAGCTGCAAATGGAGCAACAACAGCTATTGCAGCAGCAGCAGGTACTTCTAGGGCCCAACACAGGGCTGTCAGGAGGAATGCCAGGGGCGCTACCTTCACTTCCTGAAAAGATCTAGATTGTTACTGCTATATTTGAGATGCCTTGGTGGGAGAAATTTAAAATTCAATAGTGTTTGAACTGCTGATTTGTATTTTTTTTTTTTTTTAACTTTGGCACATTGATCCATCTAAACCTAGTGGGGAGAATTCTTCCTTTCTCAGACTCCCAACCTGCAACTGTGCCCTCCACACTGTCCTGACTTTTTTCTGTCCTCACTCTGATACTAGAGTGCAGCATAGCAGGCGGTTGCACCAACTTTGGCCAGCCCACCCCTTTCACTAAATTGCTCCTAGGCAGAAGATCCCTTGCTATCCCATTGTGAGGAAGGAACAGATGCCAGGAGGAGGGTGGTACCCCTGACCATTAAAGACTTGTTTTTTTTCAGACTGGAGATGTTGGGAAGGGACATGCACACAGTTTATGACACAGACAAAAGTCAGTGCTCATTTTTTGTATTTAAATATTAAAAATTATTCCAACTCATACACACACACAAAAGTACAAGCTACAAACCAAGGGGTTTTAATGTGACAGGGTATGAAAACTTTAATGATATGACTTCAGGTCCCACATTCCAACTAACCATTAAGAAACTTACTTCTTGATGAGTTTTGGCATAATATCAAAGAACATCCATAATTACCTGAAAAGGTTATTAATATACTCCTCATCTTTTCAACTATTTATAAGTGTAGGGAAAAATTATCTTTATATTCTTCAACCACAACCACATATCACAACCCAGCAAATGCAGGCGCAGAGAGAGGTTCCAGCTATCTTTTAGTAAGCCAGATATTAAAAGTTTGCAAAAATTATAAAACAATGTCACTCTTTTCTGTACATTTTTAGTTGGGAAATAGTTTATTTTTTATTTTTAAAATATGTTACCTATGTTAATGTAATGGGTTTATCATTGCTATTTTTAAATGAATTACTAAATAAACATTTTTTAGTTTCTTAAGGTTTTGTTTTGTTTTTTTTCAGAAATGATATATGTTTTAGTTTCCTAGCTGCTAAAACAAATACCATACAATGAGGTTGTCTTAAACAATGGGAATTTATTGGCTCACGGTTTTGAAACTAGGAGAAGTCCAAAATTAAGGCTTCAGCAAGGCGATCCTTTCTTCCTGAAGGCTGTGGGCATTCTAGGGCTGGCTGTCAGCAATCCTTGGTCCTTGGTTTTTCTGTCACATGGCAATGCACATGACAGCATCTTCTCCCTTCTTTTCTGGGTCTGTTAACTTCCAACTTCTGGATGCTCCCTGTAGCTTCTCTTTCAATGCCTAATTTCCTTTGCTTATAAGGACCTCAGCCATAATGGAATAAGGCCCAGCCTCATTCGGTTTGGGCACACCTTAACTAATAACATCTTCAAAGGTCCTATTTACAAATAGGTTCATGCCCACTGGGGATCAGGGCTGGGACCTAAGCATGCCTTCTGTGGGGGCATGATTCAATCCCCATTGCATATATCCAGAGATAAGCCCTCATAAACAAAAGATCTTTGGGATTGTCAAAGAATGAAAGAGTGCAAAGGGCTCTGAGGCCAAAAAGTTTAAAAACCACTATTTTAAACAAAAATTTTAATTGTAAACAGATAATTATTTATAGATATTTATATCATTTATTGAATGACCTGCATGCATGCTCTCCTGCCTCAGTAACAGGAAGACATTCTTTCTTACGTTCATGCCTTGTTTTATTATCTAGAATATTCCTTATATCTAAAGGTATATATATATTACCTAGAATATTCCTTATATCTAAAAGTATATATATAAAAGAACTATTTTTTTCCTGAAGATTGTTTTAGGGGACAAAAAGTCTGAAGTCTACTACTCTATCAATTATGACCCTAGAATTATACTATCCACTATTGTACTCATAAGCCAAATGTGTCTGTTTAAATTAATTAAAACTAAAAAAAAAAAAATTAATCACTACACATTCACTAAGATGGCTATTTTTTAAAAATAACAAATGCTGGCAAGGATGTGGAGAAATAGGAACCCTCATATATCATTGATGAGAACGGAAAATGGTGCAGTCACTGTGAAAAAACAGTTTGGCAGTTCCTCAAAAAGTTAAACACAGAAGTACCATATGACCTGGCAATTCCACTTGTAGGTATATACTCAAGAGAACTGAAAACAGGGGCTCAAACAGATGCTTGTACACCAATATTCACAGCAGCATAATTCACAACAGCCAAAAAGTGGAAGCAACCCAAGTGTCCATCAACAGATGAATGGATAAACAAAATATGCTATGCACATACAATGGACTATTATTCAGCCACGAAAAGGAATGAAGTTCTGACACATGTGACAAAATAGAACAAACTTTGAAGGCATCATGTTGAGTAAAATAAGCCAGACACAAAAGGACAAATATTGTATGGTTTCACTTATATGAAATACCTAGAATAAGCAAATTCATAAGAGACAGAAAGTAGATTACAAGTTACCAGGGGTTGTGGGGTGGGGGTGATTGAGAGCTACTGCTTAATCTGGGTGCAGGGTTTCTGTTTGGGATGATGAAAAAGTTTTGGCAATGGGGTAGTGGTAGTGGTACAATATTATGAATGTAATTTTAATATCTCTGAATTCTACACATGAAAGTAGTTAACATGGGAAATTTTGTGTGGTATATATGCTACCACAATACAAATTTAAAAATTTTTTTAAATCCAGTTCTTCAGTCACACCACCACATTTCAGATGCTCAGTAACCATGTGGGGCTAGAGCTCCCATATCAGGCAGTGCAGAGAACACTGCCATGACCTCAGAAAGTTCTCTTGGACAAACCCACTCTAGCATCTTGGGTCCACTGTGTAACACAGGGCTGAATTCCTTCCTGGGGAACTCCTGGATTTTCCTACAACCATTTATGGCCCCGAATGCCAGCAGAGGATGAGAGATTTCCATCCAGATAAGAATGCACATTAGGAACTCAACTTTCAAAACAGAATGTTTACTCTACAACCCTCTGATCTGCTTTCCCAAGATATGGCCTTGCTCTCCACAGTGACCTTAAAGAATGTAAGTCAAACTATCCTCTATCCAGGTCCCATCCATGACTTAATTTAAAGGCCACACACCTAAGGGAGATGGTCTAAGATATGCAACTTGTGCACCTCTGGCATTTTCAGTTCTATTATTTACTGAGCAGGATTCTCTGCAATGCGTATGCCCAGGCCAGGTTAACCTTTGCAGGACTGCCTTCGCCATGTATAGCTGGGCATTATAGCCTCCGGTGCTATCAGCGAGGGGTAGTGAAAATGAAATATATGAAAAATAATCCATTTTCACATTTGTTGTAAAACTACTCTTGTTGAGAACACCATTTGCTAGGTCAATCAGTATCACCTACATAAAATTTAAAAAAAAAATACACCACAAAAAAATTTCTTTTAGAGTATGATGTCAGGAAAAACATATCTTTCTGCAAATATATATATATATATATATTTCCTTCTTTCTGATTGTGAGAATTACACATCTTGCAATTCTCCCTTTACACTCACCAGGAAGCTCGGAATTTGATGCTTACTACCAAAACCCACATCAATCTCATAAATGGCATATTTCCTTGTTCTTCCATTATAGAACTCTGACCTCATGTACCTATTTAAGTTTCAGAGAGATATATATATCAGTAATATATATGTATGTATGTTCATATATATATATGTACACACACACATATACCTATATGCATACACACACACATCGTTTTGTAAGACTGTCTCAAATTCTTTTTGGAAAAACATCAATTAAAAGACTATATCCTAAAATTTCTACTTAATCCCTTTTACCCTCTGCCACTAATCAAACATTATAAAATTATAGGATAAAAATTTCAATTTTAATATAGAGTGAAAACACCTTATAACAACTAATGTTTCTCTGCATGTTTTCAATGTTAAATAACGGCATTAGCCCCTTCTGATCAAGAGACCCAAGCAAGTTTATACACTGACTGGATATAAGAAAAGTACAGCTTAGGAGACCATAACTGCAATACAGCTGCCAGCCATAAGCACCTGAGGAAATAATTTTGAATTTTTTTCTTCCAGTCATGAGGAGACTGGATTTAATATCAAATTGTTAGACATCTTCATCAGGGAAAAAAAAAAGAAAAATTAACCGTGATAGTTTTAAACTGATGAAACCAACTAATAATAAAAGCTTGTTGTGAAACATCTGTAACCAGGACTTCTTTGAGAGAGAAATTCAACAAGAAGCTCTTTTCACATTACCTAAAATAGTATGCAGTGTTTAGCAACAATTGGCTGGTACGCAGCAAAGATTTATTCCAAAAATAACAAAGTGTGATATGTCAGTGTTACCATGTACGGATCACTATATTCTGTCACTATCTAGTGGGGCCAAGAGATACAGGGGACTCTGGTTTTAAAGCCATCTGGTAAGAGGTGAGAGAGAATAAAAGTAGACACACACAGCTCACGCTGGCTATAAAGGCCACCAAAAA